>JASANE010025483.1:0-108537 GCA_030248225.1 Trileptium ribeirensis | reverse complement strand
TCTACTACGCGGCCGTGGCGGTTTTACTATACTCGATTTCTTTCAGCTATTGAAAACTATTCAATCTATCTGAAGGAGGAAGATCAAAATGTTGTCGACAACGTACCTTCGCTTGGCTTTCTGAAAGCAACGTTTCGCGTCCTGCAAAAATGTAAGAGCCTTTTCGACCGAGTGGAAATTCAAGGGCCCACAGCTCATTTGTCTTTCCTGAATTACTTGGCTCTTGACATTGAACTGTTTAAGATAGAAGTTGACGTAGCTGGCGTTCCTGAAGTGGTGCGTCAGCTCTGTACCGCACTACGGAACGCTATGGAGCACAAGCTGTGGCCATTTTCGCGGGTCCGACTTTGCCATGACAGCTGCTTACTTCTCTGGTATCAATATACCGTCCAAAGCAAAGGATCTTCTTCAGCAGCAATTCTCAGGTGGGAAGACAACCCACGAAGCTTCCTTCATTCGTTCATGGGAAAATGGGCTGAATGGATACGAGGACACGATATCTGACTATTTGACTAATCTACTAAAGCAATGCTCACAGGAAGTCCATTTTGAAGGTGATGGCACATCTGAAGCATCAACCTCTTCGAGAAAAATGGTTGTGCAACCGAATGCCGGTGACGTCAACATGGATGCCTTCAGTGAAATGTTTGCACCAACATCTTCAAAGATAAAAAAGCTGGTACTCAATCAGAAATTATATGAAGAGATGACTTTGTTTTCGAAGACTCGGGAGCCGTTTCAGGAACCCCTGAAATTCTGGAAAGCTGCCTCGGGCCTACCGCTGCTAAAGACCTGTGCGAGAATTCTTCTTTCTGTACCAGTCTCGTCTGCAGCTGTCGAACGTCTCTTTAGCGAAGCGGGTATGGTTCTTTCGAAGTTGCGGAAACGAACTAGGCCAAAATTACTTCAAAACATGATCTACTTGAAATACTGCAAGAAGTTAGGTCATCTAACGAAGGATATTGAGGTTACGCCAGAAGAAGTGGAAAATGCCTGTGCCAAGCCTGAAGACACTAGTGATGTTGACAGTGACCAGGATTCTGACGAACCAGCGCCAAACGTTGTATGTTCGCCAAAGATTTGTCCTGTATTTGGCTTTTTACACCTGTCTGGATTGTATGCGCATGCTAGAGATCTCCGGTATCTAGAAATGACCTTCAAGCCAGAGATATTCTGTATCTGGTTGAATTCCAGGCTTTAAATTTGTCTGAGAGCAAAATGGTATCGGACATTAAACACGCTAGAGATAATAAATAATAAGTATCTAGCCCCTGGCTTTCTTCTGAATACTAGAGTCTAAGTATCTAGCAGAGAAGGCCAGGGCCCGTGGCTGGTTGTCTGCGCGGCTATCGGGCGTGTCCCCTACGGCGATGGGGATGTCAAGCGTCAAACAAGCTGTGCTTGACAGTGAACTTGTTCACCACGGACCAACGCAGACGAATGATCTCCAGCGCTTTCTCTGTTGCACAACTATCATCAACATCGTTTTCCGTAATATCCGCGGAAAACAAGCCTTTATAAAATTTAGCCTTGGGATTCTACACCACCATGGGATGGGGATCCCCATGACCCTGAAGTTCATCCCCAACCCCATCCCACCCCATCCCCATGGGGATCCCCATGGGGATCCCCATCCCCATGACAACACTGCATATTACGTGTCTATCTATATTTGTTGTACTTCCCCTGCAGTAGAGATATGTAATTAGTGTTTTGGTCAAACTTTAGGGTACCACGGTTCCATGTTACACAACACACTCGTGTATGCATTCGATTTAAGTCAATTTTAGCCATTTAGTTTTGTGTCATGGCAAGCAAATTTTAAACGTTTTAGTGTTTTCAGGTTTGAATAAATGCTAAACTACAGTTAGTATTGCAATCTAGCTGAAGCCTGTTTCTGTTTATTTAAGGCTAATAACGCTCATTCTGAAACTAATTATTAGGTATACATGAGTGGCAGCAGTGAGTAAGCTAGTAAGGATAGCAAATGCATTTAACTCGATAAGTATGTTATATATACATGATATTATATATATTCAGGTCTGAGATTTATGCGCTACTAAATTTAACCTGCGACTTCTAAAGATAGTACTTTGTAGAACCCAATGTCGAATCCACATCCATTGTTACGGAACAAGTGAAAAAGGTGACTTGATTCATCGCTAGCCAAGAAATAGTGATTTGCAATCCGCCAATGGCACTTTCATGACGATTATTAGTTTTGAACTACGATTCGTCTCCGTTCGCGAACAAATTCAATGTAAATTTTACGACATAAACGAAAGGGTCGTCTAGCTTGTTAGTTATTGTTCAAGAACTTAACCTTTTCAATTCAAATGCGTTTGTTCGCAAACATTTTCGATGTTCGCTAACAGAAAATAGCTAATGTTTGCTCGAGTAGATATAGTTCGCTAACGCATTTTTTCCAAATAATAAAACACTATGATCAATGGCGCAGATTAAGGTTAGCCGCAACATTATGCAGCATGCTCTAGATGGAAAGTCCCAAAAACGTTAGCTCGAATGGTTTTTTGCAGTTCAGTTTTTGGTCCAAAACCATAGATTTCGTTTTACTAGTGAGGCATTCCGCTAGTTGTCTTTGGTCTCGATGGTCAGCTCCTGAGCACCATTTTGTGGCTCTATTTACTCTTCTGCAAATACTTAAAAGCTGGTTTGTAACTTTTTATTTCTATAGCGTATAGTAGTATTTAGCTTTTTTTTATTTTTCAGACTGACGACTCTGAACCTGTTGCGTCGAATCCATCCAATCTTCCTCATGCTCAAGGAGCAGAAGAATTGGCAGAAGCTCTGTGCGACAAAACAATATTAGGTATCGAGTCGTTTTGGTTTTTTCCTAAATATATCTTGTGTGCATGCTGTAAATAGGTATATATAACAAACGTCATTCATATCCAATTGTAAGTAAACTAGTAAAATCATACTTATAATAATTTATATGGAAGCAGGTAATCTGCCGTATCAGAAATCTGTCAACTATGACAATTTAGTTGTGGCATCGATATAAATATTTATGTTCATTTGGTATTAACAATGATACAGAAATCCAGAATGCTCGAATGAAGTTGATAGCATTTATCCAAAGTAACTTTAACGTTCGTAAATGAGTTTTAGACAGCATCGTTTACTAATACACTTAACCTTATAGCGTAAGCTAAAGAACATAACCTAATGTTAAGCCTAAGTCGTCGTAAACTGGACATTAGAAGTGTATCGAAATATTAAGGCATTCCGGTGTCTTGGCCATAGCTTGTACGCTTGGCTCCGCTGAACATTCTATGATATCCCGATCTCTAGTTGTCGACAGTTTATAAGGAGTCGGCGAACTTGTGTCATATCTAATTTCGTCTAAATAAACATGCTAGCTTGTCCGATGAAAGAACTTTATAAATTTTATAACAATATATGTATTAAAAGTATTATATGATTTTTTATTTAAATTCATACGTATACTAAAAACTTTATCGCCGTACACTTTTCTTCTTCTTACTTGCAGTAACCAAGCTTCGTGCAATATTCGCCTTTCTACATTTCATTCTTTAACGCGTTCTATTTGAAGCTTCATCATAACCATACAACTGTCCGAGGTCCTAGGGAGATAACGGGCACTTCGGCGGGGGGTCGTGAGATAAATTTTTGAGAATCAGAATTTTTTCGAATTTTTGTCAATTTTCCCAAATTTTTGTATATTTTCTGCCTATTTTTGCAAATTCACCCTTTATTTCTGCCAAAATTTTCCGCGCGCCTTTGGAACAGGGTGAGATCCGGAAGTGCTGCGGAGTCTGGTGGATATAACTATCTCCGGGGGCGGGGAGAATATCAGCGGCACCCCAAGGGGGTGGAAGTCCGAACCTCAGGATGATAATCCTCCTTCTCTCCCATACGAGAATAAATGACCAGACTAGGGCGGATGCCAACCAGACACATGTCTTATAACACCTGATAGTGTATGCATTTATTTATCTATTTTTTCAATATGAAACATACGAACTGTTATATAATGTTCAATGGTAAACAGAAAAGTGAACATTGTGAAAAGTATGTAATTTCTAGGTTTATTTGCTGTACGACAGTTTTAGGGTACATGAGAATTATGGTTGGCATGAAAGTTATGTTTATTTGGTAAATACAGAGACATCCAGCACCTGAATGAATTACAACACTTTATACGTTTTATTACATATTTGTATACTAACCACGAGAGATGGAGGTCCTAATGATGGAAATCTGCCTAAAGCCAAGCTAAATCCTGATTTTAAAACAGTGATCCATTCAGAAGTCCGTGCCAATAGTTATATAACCTATAGCAGCCTTTAATTTCGCATATGGTATTAGAAAGGTTTTTATTTCAAGACGCGCAGTATCCCGTGATGCTAAAATTTTCTCTTTGCATTGTTTATGCTAATGTAACGCGTTAAACTTCTGATACCTCGTTCAAAACAAGCGTATAACACAGAATATATTTGTGCGGCTTATTTAATATACAGACGACATGACATATTTTGTACAAAAAATCATAGAATTTTTAATCTTCATTTTCATGTACATCTTAATTCCAAAGGCTTCTACAATTTTTAAGAGATTAAGAGTTTTTATTATTTAAGGATTTAAGGTATACATGAACGAGGTCCTTCCATGGATGGATGTCGGAACGTTTTGCATTTTCTTCAACACCTATAACTTTATATACAAAAGAATATCCGTAAAATGTGCAATACAGTACTTGATTCCGCTTGCGTGACGTTCGCTGGAAAGCTATTCTTCTTATGGCACAAAATTCTTAGTGTGTAAAAGCTATTTTTGATGTAATTTTTGACGAATGTTTTTACCAATATTTTTGATTTTGTAAATGTACTGCTTGACGCTTGATTGACATACAATCGAATTTAGCCCTGTGGTTTTATATTAGATATATGTACGTACACAATAATAGACAATTTTGGGTTAAGTTTTGTGGAATACATTTTCTCGCTTAGCCACAACCATTTTTGGCGCTCAGCAACTGCAATGGATGCAACTCAAAATCATTTTGGTAAAGTTATATTGCAGGTATGAAGCCAGTTGTGTTTATGATTATTTTTGGTGGTGCATTGCACAATTTTGCTGATGGCCTAGCTCTTGGTGCTTCATTTTCGTCATCTTTAACAACTGGGCTGTCGACAACAGTCGCTCTTGTGTGCCATGAAATTCCGCATGAACTTGGTAATTACTTGGGAAATATTTAGCTCACTAATTCAGAAAATGTTAACCGTTGGGTTGAAAAGCCTGGTCACAGCAACAACTAATTCATCTGCTGCTGCGTTAATGCGCTACAATTTGGTATATATGCGAAATTGTCTAAACTGAGCGCTAGATGATTATTGTTAGAACCCCAATATACTTTCGTGTCAATGGATTTATAACATTGCCAGTGCACCGTCAGACAATTTTTGATTGCTTGCTAAATATTTAGCTCGCTAATGCAGGAAATATTAACCGTTGGGTTAAAAAGAATAGTCATAGCAGCCCTAATTCATCCGCTGCTGCGTCAGGTTGAAGTATTTGACAGAACCGCTACAATTTTGTATGTAAACTAAATTGTCTAAATAAACCCTGGATGACTCTGGCTAGAAGTCCATTATACTCTCATGTTAATGAATTCATCACATGGCCAGATGCTTTCACAACAAAATATATAAAATGCTAAGCATTCAATAATTAATAACTGAATTAGTGTCAAGGATTTGTTTTATAATTTTTCGGCTTATTGTACTATTAATACTGCGCCGTTCAAGCCAACGATTCCAGCGCAGCTTTTAGATAGCCAAATATATATATATATATATATATATATATATATATATATATATATATATATATATATTGCATTCATATAAACCCATACAGAACCAAAGCTGGTTCTGTATTTTCATTATTTACTAACAGTTGGCAAGTGAAATCATTTTACAGAGTCTAAGGTTTATAAATTATGATTTGTATTTAATTTTCTTATCATAAAATTGTAAAATTTAAAAATTGTACCAATAGGCGATGTAGTTCGTAATAGAATCTTTGGGTCAAATATTGGCATCTTTGAAAGTAAACTTTGGTTATCTCATCACAACCAGGTTTCCGGCCAAAGCCAGTCGAGATATGCTTTGCCATTTTACATGGGGATTTTAAGGAATGCCATATATTAAGTAACTGTGCCTCAATATTTAATATTAAGTAACTGATTGAAATGATTTAAACTGAAACCGGTAAAATTATAATTCCCGATTTAATCATTTAAGGTGCATGTAAATAACGCGGTATCTATTCCAATCTAACGTGGAATCCTAGACGATGCATACTGTAGCCTGTAACATTCGTCTTTAAGTTTAGGGACTATCGAGTTGAAATCCAATTTTTAGCAGGACCTAGTGTTATTAAACGCTAATACGCTTCATTTGTGTCGCTACTTTTGGTTTTTAGTCTCGTCAAATTCTGTGCATATTTATTTATATATGACTGTTTAATTTTTTTGTTTTAGGAGATTTTGCTGTTTTGATTAATACGGGTTTATCAGTGAAGAAAGCTTTATTTTTAAACGGCCTTTCTGCAGTACCAGCAATAATTGGTCTTTACATCGCAATCGGCCTGTCCACGCTTGAAGGTGTGCTTCCATGGATCTTCGCTGTCGTTCTCGGGACTTTTATTTATATATCCTTAGTGGCGATGGTACGTTCCATTGGCGCATGATTTAAATGCATAATTATATATTTTAGACGAATTTTTGCTAATGAGCGCTCGATCAGTTTCGTCGCGGACATCTTGAGAAAATATGTGCAGTTTATTGAGGTTCTTTTCTAGTATAGTTCTAGTAAAAGACAGACGTTCTATATAAATAAGCTGATGCAAATTAAAATTGCGTTCAGACGTCGAACTTTTTGAACAAAATTTGAGTGTGATCTGTAATGAAAAATATGGCAAATCAAAATTTTGAACTCAAATTTCAAGTTCCTTGACTTTAATTGTCAGAAGCAATTCGCTATGAAATATTGGACAGTGCTCACACCTTTAAATTCACCAAAAATGGTTTAATATTTTGGCCAAAGATTGAGCTTAAAATTTCAGCACAACCATTCACGTATGAATACACCTCTAGTATATTAACTGATAAGTTCCTAGACACACGTAAACTTGTTTATCGTGTGACCTGTTATTAGCCCTGCAGTATGTTTTGATGCTGATGAGTTGGCACAGACTGCTTCTGTAACACATGGTTGACTTAAATTATGTGTTAATCAAATCAAACTTCAGATGCGAAATAGCCCAAGATCCGTTTACTGAAAACGGCATGTAGTTAACGTTCAGATAACGAAAATTTCTTATTAAACTGAGTGCCGTTCCTTGTCGAAAACGAACGCAATATTATTTCTATTTCTTTGGTGCCTAGTGGTCTTAAGTTTTATCATTACAAAGTATATATAGAAACTGCGATTAATGTGCACCATAAAGGCGTGGTCACACGCTCAAATTTTGATCAAAATTTGAGCTCAGATTTTGATCAAATTTTAATCCCAATTTGAAAGCATCTTTTTTGCATTTTTATCAAATTTGAACATGTGAACGCTGTTTAAACTTTTCATGAATATTCCTGTAGCCAACCATGAACGAGATATATTGCCTGAAAAAGTTTGAGCTCAAATATTAATCTGAAATTTTAAAATATGGCAATTTTTATTTACAAATCACCATCAAATTTTTAGCTCAAAATTTGAGCAAAAAGTTTGAGCGTGTGAACACGCCTTATTGAACATAAAGTTACATTCAATTTGAAGATTCATTAAGTACCTACGGAGATAAAGAACAAATAATATATGGCAGTTGTTCACATACAAATTCCGCACATTAACACTTAATTCTCACTTTCGTATCAGTACCTTTGCTGCAATGACAGCATGTTTCTTGAATCCTGCTTCCACTTCTTGCCAGGCCGCTGATGCACAAGCGGTTGAGGCGCAGCATAAATGCCCGTTGCTATCAATGCTTTGCCGAAGTCGTTGAGAAGAATTCGCCGCCGAGCGGATTCTCTCACGGTGATTTTTATAGGTGTTCGTCTCTATGAGAAAACTAGTGACTGCCGAAATATTCACAATATAAACCCCGTGGGCCCAAGCCTAGTTACTGTTTTTGTCGTGTGAATTCGAACCGTCTGATCAAGTGTGTCTAGATCTATTTTTGTGGAGTTATATTGCCATATTATATCAGGCTTGCTGCCGAGCTCGTTGGATACTGACGAATCATGGCATCGATCTGAGGAGGAATTAATTTCTGTTCTTGTTGGTACAGTAGGAGACGATAGGTGCTCACTGTCGGAATACAAAAAGGGACGGATGTTGGGCCCTACCGTTCGCGGGAACCAATAATGGAGAATCTGTCCCTATTCTGGCTCAGTGCCCTTACAGTACTCAGCTTCATCTCCTGTAAAGTACTTACAAAATTCAAGACTCGTGAAGAAACTGTCAGTTATTACACTATCGCTGTTTGTTCAAATACTTGGACCATGTGGAGTACAACGAAATGGTTTAGCTTAGTGTATTTTTAGCTTCTTGGTGGTTAACTCTCAAGTTTTCATTTGGGTTTCCAAGTCGATCGGTTTTTGCTTGATGGACAATTTACCATAATCTCTCTAAAACCTGTTGGAAAAGTAAAAACTTTTTGATCCTCAACTATAGCTCTCTAAACAAATTTTTCGATGATACTATGTTCCCGCTGAAAGTTTCATAGTTGCAGGGTTAGACCCGCAGCAATAGGCGGTACGGCGAAATAGATCCCGCCATGCTCGATGAGTATATATGTTGATGGCAACAAGTGTCATACTCTAAACAAGAAGCCGCCATTAACACTTGCAATAAATGTCTCGTAATAAATGAAGCAATTATGGTACTAAACCTCCGTGATTTCAGGTTGGAGAACTTCGAGAAATCGAACCCGAACGAACTGTTGGCGGATTCATCCTCGCCAATGGAGGTCTTGTTGTTGGCGCAACAATTTTGATATTAATAGCGTTTTTTGAAGGTCGAATGACGGCGTAATCGAATACACTTTTTGCGGAACTTCACAAATGTATTAATAATGTGTTTGTTATTAATTAAAATCATTAGCTTCTATTTGTTTGAAATGATTCCAAATTCATTTTGTTATGGAAGTATCGTTTTCTTTCAACTAAACCCAGAAAAAATCTTAAAAACGGTCGGAAAATGAGCTTTGATCGCCCTCCACTGGACATGAGCCTAAATATCATAATGTATGCGAATTGGAGTTATGAATACAGTATCATCTTTATATACTAATTATATATTTATACGTATGAAAATAATAACTTCCCCGCCTACAACGTGACAATTCTGATCTCAATTTTTCCAGCTTTTGGACCCCTACCGGATCCAGACTAGCAACCGCACCAACAACAAACGTCCACACATTCGGTCTCTTTTCCGCTTACACTACTCAATTTTGAGACCCCGGAGAAATGTATTAAATGTGAAAACATCCCTTCCGGGATATAAACACCCGATCTTGTAATTCATTGTATAATACACGGAATAAATAGATAGTATAATAAATTTTAATTTATATAATGTATTGATAGAATTCAAGATATGGAATCACAATTTTTTTATAAAAAAACTCCATGAGTAATGGTATACATGAATTGTCGAATATAGATGTAATGGAATTTTATAAAATTCACAAATTTCAGCTCATATTCTTAAAGATAAATTTGCAATATTAGTCTTTTAGGTAATATTTAAATTTTTAATAATTAAATTTAATACTTTTCAAATTCAAGCGTACTACAGTGTAGCCGTATACTCGTCGACTTTCCATGGTATGAAGCAGGCCAATACTATGTCTCTGCCCACCCGAACCAGGTGGACGTAGAACTACCCGAAATAGCTAGTGTTGTAAACAAAGTTGAATCTACAAGAAATGCTGTATTGGTCACCCGAAACAGGATAGTTCAATTAGTAAACGTCAGCAAAACACTATTAGCACGTATATATATATGCGCCACACGGAAACCGCACAAAATATTTAAGTTTCCAAAGCAAATTTGTTTTAGAAATTTCAGGCAAAAGAAATCTCGCTCGAAATGTCAGCAAGGCAAAACAGCTATGCAATCGTCACCGCGCTGGGGGCTATCGCTACAGTACGATAAACAGGTCGACATTTACGGTGTTAAGTCTAGTACTGAGTCGAAAACGTTGAATTTCCTAATTTAGGTATTCTTTAAATTCCTTAGAGCTGTGCAGTAGAATATTTTCCTACTTGTAAAAACCCATAACTTTTTGCTATATATAAAAGAAAAATGTTTCCATATGTATATATATAGGTATATTTCTTTAATTTGTAGGAAATTAGAACAAATATTTTTACTGGTTCATTTCGAAAAATATTTTCCTTTAGTTTTCAATTTTAGAATTTAAAAAGAACTCTCTACACAATTAAGAAAAATACCTTGTTCTCGAATTTTCTAAATATTAACCGTTTGCCGCAAAAATTAATCTGTATTTCGTGAAATTTTAAATAATGCAATGTTAAATAAACCAGCCACGGCGGCGTGTTGACCCGGATATTGAACTGCTGCGAGCCTCGAATGCTAACAACTATGTCATTTAATTATGATCTGTTGCTCGGCTCTTTAAGGAACTTACAAGGCGAGCGAATAAGAAAGCCCTTGCAAACGCGCCGCACCAGAAACACGGCACAGCTAGTGTATCAAACATTGCACGGTACACGAATAATTTGGAGCATGAAAGAGTTAAGGACAACATTTTTATTTGGTACTCAAAAATAATGAGGAAATATATAATACCTTGCAGTTAAAAGATTCAGTTCTAAAATTGACAGTACTCTTTATTTTTTGCTTTTATGCGCAATATATGGAAGAATAACTGTATTATGAAAAATTAAGAAACTAACGCCAAGCAAATCATTTCCCTAATCCATACAAATCCTAATTATCCAGTTCTACAACATTAATAACACAAACATTTGTCAGTGGCCTTAGTTTCGTCATTAATACAAACAACAAATTTTCGAAGTAAGGTGCTTTCAAGTTTTACGCGGACCCCCCGTTCAACCATATCGAAATTGCTGAAAACTTCCTTAGATTTCTTTATATGTATATAATAAAGCTAGATTTTGGTTTTTACTCAAGTATATTATATTTACTAGTTTTAATCTTTGTAAGAAATCTTAAATACAAATCTTTACTTATATACTTATAATTCCTATAGTCATTGTCATGACCGAGGAAACTTACTTGACTTCGTAATCACCTACTCTGGGAGCGATTTACTCCAGAATGTTGAAGTCACTGATTCGGCACTATCTGATCACTCTTTAATAACGGCTACACTAAAATACAGAACGGAACAACAACATTATACAAAAACGTTAGAATACCGCTGTTGGAAATCGATTGATCCTGAGCGCTTCAGATCTGCCCTTCAGCATCTGCAGATGCCACATGATCTAACTGTCGACAACAGCACTCAGCGATTTTGCAGCTCTATTCAACAAATTATAGACGACCAAGTACCAAAAAAGCGTCAGGTCGTTAAAGACAAACCAGATACTCCTTGGTTTGATTCCGAATGTGGGACATCCAAACGAGAGCTGAGACGCCTCGAAAGGGTCTGGCGCAGGCAACGAACTCTAAATGCAAAAACAATATACAACCAACAAAAACAGCGCTTTCGACAATTATGCCAACGAAAACTCGACGCCTTCTGGAAATTGAAAATTGATCAATCAAGCAACAGCAGCAAGTGGAATGTAATCAACAAAATGCTCTGCAAAGGCAAAAAATCAACCTTAGTAGATGACAAAGCCAATGACATAGCAGACTTCTTCTATCAAAAAGTGCGGCTCCTACGGCTGAATCTTACATCGCACGGCTCCGACAACGAAGTATGCGCAAATTTGCCAAAGTCCACAGGCTTTTCGTTCACTCCTGTCACAACTGAATATGTCGAGAAACAAATACACCGAAGCAACAACAAATGCTGCGCGTTAGACATTCTGCCGCCTGCAATTATTAAACAATTTTCCGATACTCTCGCAGGTCCAACAACACATGTAATCAACTGCTCGTTGCAATCTGCAAGATTTCCACACAGTGAAAAAATGTCTATAGTACATCCGCATTTGAAAAAACAGACGGCCGACCCTACGGATTATAATAATTATCGACCCGTCTCTAATATATCCTACTTGTCTAAACTAATCGAACGAGCAGTTCTTTCTCAACTGAACTCTTTTTTAACAACTTCACATCATCTTCATGATCAACAATCCGCCTATCGCAAATTTCACTCAACGGAAACGGCACTCATCAAAATAACAAATGACATTCAGGCCGCCTTCACTAGACGTAAGGTTACTGTGTTAGTGAGTCTGGATCTCTCAGCAGCATTCGACACAATCGAACATAAATTAATTCTTCAGAATCTCTTAGCGGCCGGACTTTCCAGCAACGCCGTCGATTGGTTTGAATCCTATCTAGCTAACCGCCAACAACGCGTCCAAATAGGCAAAACTTTGTCAAAACCAACGGCTTTAACAACTGGTATACCTCAAGGTAGCGTCCTTGCCCCAGTTTTGTTTAATATTTGTATTGCACCGGTCATTAAATTAATATCGGGAGCTGGTTACGAAGTACAAAACTATGCTGACGATATCCAAATTTATCGACATTTCTACCCAGACAACATTTCCACCGTTGCTGCATCACTGACAGATCTTCTACATAGACTGAAACATTGGTTTAACACAAATAACTTAATTCTAAACGATTCTAAAACCCAACTAATTTATTTCCATTCAGGGAATTTAACTGGACCACCAACTGTAATAGGGTCGGCAACTATCATACCGACTAATACCATAAAAATACTAGGGGTTACTTTAGACAATCAACTAACCATGGTTCAACACATTAACCAGTTATCTGCCACCTGCGCCGGGCAACTCCGCTCAATTAGCCGCCTCCGACGCCGACTGAGTGATGATACTGCACAAACCATGATACGGGCGTTTGTTATGAGCAGACTTGATTATTGTAACGCCTTATATTTAAATGTCCCAACGTACATCATGCAACCTCTACGCCGAACTTTACACACCGCTGCAAGAATAATTGCGTACTCAGCAAAATGGGATCCTATTAGTCCGGTATTACGACGTCTTCATTGGCTACCTCTTCGAGAACGAATTACGTTTAAAATTTTAGTAATTGTATACAATGTGTTGGCTTCAAATGAACCCAAATACTTGGCCAACATGTTGCACTCAGCAGCGACACCGCGCCTATCGAGTGAACGTTTACTCCAAACACACGGCACACGAACAAAAACATTCGCCTTTCAAGCGCCCTCACTATGGAACACATTACCGCGATCATTAAGGGACTCTGAATTAACGCTATTTGCGTTCAAATCTAAACTTAAAACTCACTTATTTCCTCGTCAATGACAATTCATCAGTGCTTAGATCTTGTTTGATTGTGTGTATTAAAATGTATATATGTAAAAAAACGGTATTGTCACTGTACCTGTTCTGAATATTTCAATCGTCTATGTATTAGTGGTTTGTACATTCCTTGTTTGTGTTTTCTTATGTGTAATTTGTCAGCGCTTTTGTAACGCTCCGGCGAAAAGGGCGCTTTATAAATGTTTCTTTCTTATTATTATTATTATTATTATCAATATATATACATTCGAAAATATATAATTAGGTAAAGAGTTAATAACGCTCAAATTGCTAACTCGGTGATATTCCAACACATGCAATCGTGTGAATATAATCTAAGCATCTACAATTTTACAATCGGTGGACAAATTTGCCGCAGAAAATAAAAAATTTTCATTCGATCCTTGGTATTGTCGAAATTTTACACATATGATACAAAGAAGCCGAAACTCAACGATCTAAAATCTCACCATTTTTCCATAAGTAATTACTCTCTTTCTACAATTCGGCACAATTTTATCATAGTATTACTTCCATGTCATCAATATGTATGCTGAACAATATTACAACGATATACTATAAATAGCAGTCTAATCATTCGTAAGTTTAATATCTAAATAAAGAACGTTAGGCGTGCTACTAGATATCCTACAGTCTCCGCGCGGTGCGAGTTCACATGTCGATGATTTTAAAGGCCCGTTTTCAAGTGATAGTAAATCTCACGAGAGCATCATCTCAAATTTAATTGAGGGTGCAGCGCCAATTTTCTGTGTATTGAAATGTTACTTCCGAACCAATATCGCAACCTGCGCTAGGCTTTGGGTTTCCTTTATGCATCATTTGCCTTAAGATGAGTGCAGCAAGGCCGGATTGTGTCACAGTCTGCCGCGGCTTTAAAGCAATGCTTGGCTAACTACGATCGGCCAGTGTGACATTTTTTGGACCGAGCCAGACCCTACAAATATATTTAGCTGGAAAAGCGAGGCTGACAAATTATAACAAGGGCGGAATCGGTTCTAAAAGCCAGAAATATGTGACGACAGTAGAAAATCTCTAAAAATGGATATTTATGGTCATAATTCGTAAATAAACCTGTTACAATAGCGTAATTTTCATGCATAAAGAGCGTGCTTTACATAGCTACTAGGTTGACTTGTAAAACCAAAATTTTGAAAATAGCGATATTTTACCTGCATTTATGCGTCTTGCGTTAATTACTACTAATATTGCCTTTTTTGGGCTTGGAGCGAAATATTTTTCCTGTAACATAATCTGCTAAACTGAATGTAATATATATTTTTCTGTAGTCCGTCCCGGCAATCAAACCTTGAGACATAGCCGCTCCCGGCTTGTACGAACATACTAGCATAGCCGTAGGTATTTATTTTATTTATGAAGGGCCGGGTGTTGGCTGTGCTTTTTTGTCACAAGCCAGAATTGGCTCTATGACAGAATCCCTCCCTAGGTGCACACGTCTTAAGGTAAATGATGCATTAGCATGTAAAAATTTTTAGTGCTGAGTACCGCCAACAATTTGATCCCGGGTTTTGCTCAATTTAAATCAACAATGTACAGACCCAATACTACCCGAGGGAGCATGCTACGTACTTCAAAAATATGCAAGCCGGGTGGGGATACAACTCCAGATCAGGATACCAAAATCTTTTAAAAATTTCACTTGAGAATTTCTGCTAGCATGCACCCGTTACACTTACAGGCACTCGGAGCATGGACTCGACACTCCAGCACAGCACTCACAAAGGCGACGCTAATGGTTCAAGAGTTAATACGCTCAGTTCAAAAAGCTTTTCAACTCAAGCAGCCACGCGAAGCTGAATTTCTTGCTGAACGAGGAAAGACTCACCTAGGGAAAATTCAAAAACTAACTGCAAAAGCGCAAACCAAAACGCGGCAACCACCGACAGAAGAGAACGACGCAAACTGTTCGAAAAGAGGATTCGACTTGCTCCGACAGTACACCGGTCATTTTATACCATTTGTCTACCACAATGTTTCTTGTTCCCCGCTGTGTCCTCAGATAGTTTTTTTTTAATTTCAAATTTCTAAAATCAACGGGACATTTACTAATAAACGATATACGTTACAAACTTTGATCTCGCAGAACTGTAAACACATAAAAGTTTAAACTAGAAAACGGCATCTCCAAAACCCGCACAAACACAGCAGAGCGACCCGACTGCCTTATGATCAATTTACAGCAAAATCAATTATATAATTTTAAAATTTCAAATTTCTAAAATCAACGGGACATTTACTAATAACAATATACGGTACAAACTGTGATCTCGTAGAACTTTTAACTGTAAACACGCAAATGTTTAACACTTCGAGGACTAAAGGGGATCCAATGGACCCCGGTGCATGGTTTTTTAGCTGTAAAATTCGTCAGTTTTTATGAATCTATCTGAAACTTTTGAATTTTCCTTTTTTTTGGATAGACTATGTGTGATATAAATTTCGTTCTGTTTGGTCTAGGCATTTCCACTATATGGTGCCCCGTGGTCCATTGGACCCCCTCTCAGTCCCTGAAGTAGTCAATAATCACATTTATTTTGGAAGAAAATTTCAACTACATTAATGACTGAAGAGGGGTCCATTGTTCCCGCATAATTCGCAAACTAACGATGGTGAAACCAGCGAAGAGCATAGATGCGGTGTTGCTTAATTAACACAATTAGGCATTTGGTTTTGATGCATCCTTTAATTTGAGGCAGTAGGACGAAAAAAACTAGAGGGAGTCCATTGGACCCCCTTAGCCTTCAGCGTTGCTTGAAAAAGCTCAGTCCTCCAAGGGTTAAACTAGAAAACGGCATCTCCAAAACCTGCAGAAACACAGCAAAGCGACCCGACTGCCTTATGATAAATTTACAACAAAATCAATAATTGGCGACAATGAAGCCCCCAGATGGCGGCCCGCCTTTGTCATAGAGAAGTATAAGTGCGTAAAGAAATAAACCCCGCGTTGGTGGGTGCGCAGTTTTCGACAAAGAGGAGAAAACAGCGCCTTCAAGCACATTAAATAAATATAAAGTTTTTGGAATATTTTGTAATTTCAGAAGAACGAAAAAAGTTGGCAGACGGTAGCGGGATGAGGCCTTAGCGCTAGCTGGCTGCCTACTAATAAAAATAAAAATTTCGAAATTGGTCCCACAGTCGGGCCGCTAGAGGCCGTGTTATGTAAAAATATGACAATTTTAAAGGTACCGCGTTGGTTGTTAAGATCCCGAGCGAACCTGGTGGCCTCTATTTTTAGCCAAATAGATAGTGGAATACCCATTAGTGGTAGGTAGCACAAACAATCGCTGAATTTTTAAGTATTGCGGTTGCCTCTTTGGGCTTAAAAAGAAAGCGTTTATGCGCCCGGAATAGAGCAACTAAAGGTACTCGCCTGCCGAAGTTAAGGCGGTCCCGAAGGTACGATTTAGACCTCTGATTGTTGTCAATAGTGTTTATCGTTCAGCAATGCCCAATAGGGTTTTAATCCCAAATTTTGAAGCTGAAATCGCTCCTCGATTTAAATGTCGATTTTAGTTTGAACCCTAATTTTCTGCGAACAGATCCATAGTATGTAATGCCAAAGCACCGTATAATAATATCTGCTGACTAGTTTAGGTAGCAAAGTAGATACAAATTCGAGCTAGAACGAGCATTTCGAGGCTCATTTACGAACAGAATCCATCACTAGTTGGCATATGCATTCCGACAGGTGCATCATGCCCGTCCTGAAACGAATGCGATAAGGTCATGCAAGAAATCAATTACAAATGCGCACCTGAATCGGTCGTCGGGTGCCTAAAGTCGCGAACAGTAGAAAGCAAAGCTGATTTGTATCAGTACTCTAACCGATGACCCTGACCGATCCGGGTGTGCGTATGCTCATTTAACAGCAATTTAACGCAGTCGTTGTTATTTTAACGACCAACGGTACACAAAACAACTGCCCCTAACCTGGTACCTCGCTTTCAACAAATTAAAGAAATCGTTAGATCAGCCGAATACTTTATTTTAATTGAGTTTTCTTGTGTTTCCTGTACAAAATCGGCCCAAAAATGTTCACACGCGCAGATGCGGCGTAGAAGACAGCAGAGCATGTCAGATAGAGACAAACCAAAAAAATTATATGAGAAGAACAATGTGCGTTCAAGACTGTCTACACAACTCACGCTCCACCGGCATCCTGCCGCGGTCTAGATCAAAAATCGCAGTTTTTTTAGTCAATTTTTGTGTCGACATAGCAAATCCCTCACATCTTTGGCTGTTACATCTTTAATAAGAAGGAAAAAGGGAGATTTCTAAAAATTTTGTTGCGAAAGAAAGTTAGGGGAAAGTGGGCTAGAAAATATGGAAGTGGGGAAATGGAAGATGTAAAGGAATGTCAGAAATGGTAATGTTAAGGGAAGAAGATGTAAAAATGGAATTGGATGGGAAACAGAGAATATTGCGGAAGTTTAGCGATATGGAGAAAGAACACTGGAAAAATAAAAAATTATGGAAAAGAGGGATAAGGGGGTTTTGAGAGAGGAATTAAAAAGGGTACAACGGAATATTATTGAAAATGAAAAGCGAAATCAATTTTCGGCGTTTAATTTTGAAGGTGAACGGTATGAGGAATGAGGATTTGATGGTATTTAAAGAAGGGCAAGATAAATTAGAGGAATTTTAAAATTTGAAAGGAATAAATTTTGAGGGAAATTGGATTTTAAATTTGAAAAAATTTTTTGATAAGTTTATAATAGAAATAATGTAAGGACTAGGAGTAAAAACAACGAAATATTACTTTTTAAGATTAATAAATTCAATTTGTAATATATATTTTGTATAAGTTTAGAGAAATACATAGCTAGGGGGTAAGTTATATTAATATATATTTGTACATTTTAGGCTACTAGGTTAAAATTCTAGATTTTAACATTTTTGTTTATTTTTTGGTCCCTAAAATCTTACCTTAGGTTTTTATTTCTTAATGTCAAGTCGGTAAGAATTGAATTTGTTGGATATACAGTAATATAAACTATAATCATTTTATATTATTAGCTTGCGGTTACTAGCTAAAGGTATTACGTCAGACATTACGGTCGGCTGAGTTGAGTTTAACGACGTGGAAGGCTGATTAGATTGCCCTGGTTTATAGTTTAATTGATCTCTGATTATTCGGGGGCGACTCAGCAAGTGGTGTTATTCTTGAGTAGGCCGGGTGATTAAGGGCAGCGCATTCGAACGACCAACATCTCGAGAACTCTATATATACCTAATAATAACCGGCCAGTTGGTCACCCATTCGGGGGCCTAGGGATTGGGCAAAACTTCCAACTAAATAGTAGTAGACCGCTACTATATAGGTTATATAAGCAGCCAGCCAGCCACTCGGGGGTGACTACAAATATAACATAACCGGTATTTAATAGCTTAATTCTAAGGCTCAGGTTAAGGTAATTAATTAACCCTGCAGTTGGCCAGCCATTTCGGGGCCACTTGTAGTAAAGTAACGATAACGTAAAAGTAACCAGTGATCACTCATTCAAACCTTACCTCTTAAAGAAGGATCGTATTAGCGTAAATCTAGGGACCTAGGTTCAGGTGCTTACATAAGCGTGTGTCGTCAGCTATTCGTGGGCGGTCGTATGAGCCTTACAAGAGGCGTAATAGGATAGTATCTAACATATATAATTCTAAAGCTACTAGAATTTGCGGACGCGTTCGTACTGTGTGTTAGTGGCCGAGTTAGTGTCAAATATCCGAGCAGATACACAATATAGCATATCGACGTATGCTATCGAGAGCTGATTGGCTGCGCATGTAAAAGGCGTGGGTGTACCTATGCTTCACTACGTTCTGCAATCTCGATAGAGTTACTAGTATAATAGAAAATAGTGTCAAAATCGGCCGAGTCAGCCCAGAGTGAGCAACCTCCGGGGTGAATATAGTACAAGAGTTAACTTTGTGAGAAACATAGGGCGAGTGAGGGGAGTGGTATTAGGATGACCGATCTTAAGTATTCCAATCCTTCCTCAAAACCTACCGTCAGATTCTTCTCCGGTGCCGGGGGATCTAGAGAGACAAAGTTCCAGCTAAAGTGTGTATTCTCGTCATAACCTAGCTCATAATCTCGCGCGTTCTTTTCCGGAGTGCGTTACATAATAGGGTCGATAAACAGCTTAAATCTTATGACCTAGGTTCAAGTAATTATATAGAATTACGGGGTATTTCTTCTCTGGATATCTTGTATTAATCTCGTTAGAGACTAATAAATTACTATATAACCTAAGCCATAAGTGGTATATAGTAGTTCAAACGAAAGAATTACGGGTGCGGAGATAAATCGGGTTGAAACAAAAACCGAGCCGAATTCATAGTGGCCAGGAATTAATATTGCTCAAAAACCATCACATATTCATTTTGTGTGCCTTATTTGGAATTGTTTTACCAAATGAATATTTTTCCAATTTCTTTGGTTTCAAGTTTTCTGGCAAAAGAGTGTTTAGAACTAGTCGCGCCGCTTCGAAAAATACTCGCCATCAACGTTAAAACTGATCCAAAATCTTTTTGGTATTACGCTAATTCGCGCCACACAACCAAACTTACCATTGGACCTCTGAAACGAAAGGACGGGTCTTTTACAATCTGGACTTCGAAATGGCATGTAACCTAAATGAGTTTTTCTCCTCTATATTCACCTGGGATAGTCCACTATCAACACTACCATCATACAAAAACAAACAACATCATCAATCACTTCTGTATCTTTTGACGAAACAAATATACGAAATAAAACCTCTTAATATCGCTGCATCTCCTGGACCTGACCACACTCCTAACGTTCTCTTATCCAATTGTTCATCATCGATGACACCACCTTTCTACTCTCTTCATAGCGTCTATGGCGGCAGTAATCCTGCTTGATGATTGGAGATTTTTCCATGTCACTGCCATTTTCAAAAAAGGTTGTCGATCGCTTCCCGAAAATTATCGCCCAATTAGTCTAAATTCCACAATTGAAAAAATCATCGATATAATTATCTTCAACTCTATCATGTCATATGCAATCAACAACAACATCTTGAAAGAATACCAATGTAGCATCAGACGTGGTAGGTCCTGTGAACATAAACTACTTGATTACCTCGACTGGATAACTACTATCATCAACGAAGGCGATCTTGTTAACGTTATTTATATTGATCTAAAAAAGGCCTTCTCACATAAACATCTAATCGCCAATCTGCGATCATTCGGCATCGGCGGCCTTCTACTTGACTGGATTACAGCTTTTCTTCGTCATCGTCCATGACGCTTGCTCTCCATGGCAGCCTGTCGAATGTGGGGCTCCACACACCGTCCTGGGCCCTTTGTTATTCTTATTCTATGTCAACGACGCGGATGACTACATCAACAGCAAACTATATATGTTTGCTGATGACTCAAAGATACGACGTGTTCATTTAACATACACATTTCTTGATACAGTCTTCAAAATGACATTGACAGTTTTGCTGAGTGGGCAACGAATGTACTAATGGAATTTAACACATCAAAATAGTATTTGCCTTCAATTTGGCAACGGTAATCCCGAACACACATACACACAGCAATCCATAAGGCTACTAATCAAAAAGATCTTGGGGCACGAGTTACAAACTGTCTCAAGTCATCGGACCACTGTGGCAAGGCTTTACTGACAGGACAACGATTATTATTTGTCATCAAACGATCACTACAGTTTCTAAATAAAACGACATTTCTACCACTCTACTTAGCCCTTGTACGATCGCATCTAGAATACGCTAGGTGCGTCTGGTGATCCCTATGCCAGAGACACAAAGCTCGATGAAGACGTCCAGCGGCGCTTCACGAAAATGATTCCTGACGTACAACATCGGAACTACCAGCATCGACTTGCTGCCTCACGACTTAAATCATTGAAAACACGACGACTACGGTCTGACACGATTGCCATTTACAAGATGGATCATAACATGGTTGTTTTTCCGCTCTCAAAATTTTTCGAAGTGGTCACCACCGACCGCACCCGTCATAGACATCCATACAAACTTTGATTCAATGTTACACCACGACTCGACTTTGCTCGCCACGGCTTCGCATTTCGAACCGCGTCTTACTGGAATGATCTACCGTATGAGGTCGGTACTGAGACATCAATAAATAGCGTCAAAAATAACTTCACGCTTCCGGATGGCTGCCACCAATCTGACAATGTCTTTGCCTGACAATATATATACTTGGCTACTACGTTTTCTTTTCTCGTTTGAGCGCTTGTCTACATACTCTTGGTCTATGATCTGTCAATGGATCAACCGCAATCAATTCGCACGCCGAAATCTCGGCGTTGCTCTTCCTCGCAAGAGACTGCCTAAATCTTACTAGTATATGCGATACGAGGAATATCATATCTGGTGAGTAAAATATCAGTCGGTATCAAAGGAACGCGTGCCATACCCAATTGTCCCACCGGTATTCTACTGGCCACACCTCGTTCCCTACAATCTTCGGTGACGAATCCACTCCTCATTTAAATACCGATAGCCGTCATAAAAAGTATCCTCCATTCTACCTTCAACACATTACCTTGAAATAACAGTAAGGTTTCCCTAAGTTAAGTACGGTGGTTATAGATCCTTTCACTAAACATTATGTTCCATTGCATCAAACATATCTAACCACATTTCAAAATATCCATTGTTCACTTGCATTACCAATGTGTGACTCCATATCTTGTTACCAGGGCAACCTTTTGAGATATCCCGTACTTAGGTCGTTATGTTTTATATAAAATATCCAAATCGGTCTATCCAGCCAAAAGGTATGGCCAAAACTGTGAAAAAAACCAAAATCCAGGTTTTTAAAAAATTTCGACCCATTAGTTTAGAGCCACCTTCTGAACCCTCTTAAGGAGATAGAGCCCTGAATTTTTTCCGTTGGAAAGAGCGCAAAAACTAACCCATGGGAGGAGGAGGTTGAGCCGCTATTACGCGAAGCTTTTGGAAAAAAAAATTTCAAAAAAGTCTCTGTAACTCGAAAAATCCAAAAGAAAAGTGATGATTTAAAATAAATAAATCATAGAAAAATAAATGTATGTTAAAAATATTTAACATACATCAAAGAAAGATACAATGATTCAACATTACCAGGAGGCAGTCCCTGAAAAGGGACAACCCTGGTCTCGAAGACACTTTTTTGGGGGGTGAGAGATGATTGGGGTCCGGAGACTATGGGTGCTGCGCCTGAAAAAATGCTGGGACCCTTCCCTTATTTCCCCCTACTTCAGGAGGGCAAATAGTTTATGAAATAAAAAGTTAGGTCAGTTATACTGTGTGATATATGTACATACACACAAAAATATTTATATCGTTCATCTCGGTTTGACAGTATTCTTCAATACGTTGTGGGATCACCGCTATTACTTATTGATCGACGTATCTCCACGTCGTTGTCGAATTTATAGCTGTTGCCATCACCTCTGGATACATCGGCTGTCTCTGCAAGATCCACTATTCCGCCACGAAAATGAAGACGTCCCATTACCTTTGGCTGCCGTTTCCTGTCTTGTCGATTGTTATCGGCAGCCGTGGATTCCAGGTACCCTAGCGCGCCCAGAAAGAAGCAACGCTAATCTACCCTTCCTTCATTGTCCGCACTGCCCAATCGCCGAAGACGTGAGTTGGGAGGTTTATCTGGCACCTCGGAAAGATTGCTATTACTCGTCAACTCCTCGATGTTGCACTACTGAATTGTTGAATTTGCGGATGTGGTCGTCGAATTGCTCGCGTATCCAAGTACTGTGCATTCGCTCCGTGGATTCCCGTCAAGATCAGCCCTTTTCTTTTACGGGATGAACTGTCGAATCTTTATTAGCGCTTGTCTAAATTCTTAGTCGGTGATGATTCTTTCTTCGTTTTTTCGTCCTTACATATAATTAAAGGCAAATGTTTACGTGTTCCGGCGGACTTTTCACATTTGGGGGCTGCCAGGGGTCGCGACATTGGGTGACGGGGAAGTCCATAGCTTGCGCAAATACTTTATATATCATTATAGATTTAGGGTCATCATCTCAATTGATGCGCCACTTTTGAAGCCAGAAATGAAACTTATAGTACTGGTTTGCATTCTGTACCATCGAACAGCAAAATCTCTGAATTTTTTGAAAAACTATAGATTACAAATTGTGTTTTTGCTGTGAAAACTTCTACGCTACCTCAAAGTCTTGTGGAACAAAGGGCTTATTGAAACACAAAAACACAACAAAATGAGACGAAAGTTGCAAAATATATATATATGTGAATATTGAGTTTTCTGCGGAGAGTGCAATCATATCCAGCGCGTTATACCCCAAAAGCCAGGAAAAACCGATTTCTCAACGACATACTATCAATTATAGTAGTAAATTTGCTAATTCTATACACATATGGTCGTGGAAGTTTCTGTATCATTGGCAATTTTAATAGTTATGCGTTGCTTTTTGGTACAAACATTCCAGTATGGTAGCAAATTATCGGGCAAAACCTTACGCGAATGCGCTTACGAGAAACAGCTATTGCTTCTGAAAGGGTCAAAGCGGGTGGGATACATGTCTACACGGGGAGGTACAGGGTTAATTGAGGGTTGGATACGTGCGTATAGAATGTCCCATACCGCCATAAAACTGATGCCCGGTTCTCAGTATTTAACAATTATATAGAACAATTAACGCCCAATGTTTCCAAAGCACCTCGACTGTATGGGTGCGCAACTTAGTCCGGGAGGGGTACACATTTTAACCTAGTAGCGTACATGTGTTTTAGATATTAATTAATGATTTAAAACAATTCCATGTTAGTCTGGAGTGTTTCTAGTAGTAATGTAACAACATATGGCACTTTGGATCTAAGGAACACCAAGGTCGGGGGAGGTACATTGTTGGTCGGGAGGGGTACACATTCTTAAACTGCTTCTCATAGCGCACTGACGGTGAATACATTATGCGCTCTCAAGTGTTGTGAAGGTATAACAACCCATTAATAGCGCAAAGTTCTGCAGTTGCGGTCAGAAATAACATCGGAAAATTCATTCGATCGCATTTTTGGTTAATTAGTCGGTGTTTCCGCGTTAAGGATTCAACTATGATCGTGTATTGGAGGAAATTTCTGGCCGCAACCGCAACTCGAAACGCATGTCCAATTGCAAACTTCGAAGTTCAGAAAATAATAGTTCAGTTTCAAAATATATGCATGGTTGCTAAAATTCAAACGATATATACATAATCATTATCAAAATGTATGAAATCAGTTTTGCTAAGTGAACTGCTTAAAAAGGTTTTCGGCCATTTAGTATTGCTCGTCAGAAACACGAACGGCACGGCCTGTTCCATGTGTTGTTATATTGGAGGAAACTAGCATTAGAATGTCATTGTCTAGAACAGTAGCCCGCTCAAGCGTAGGATTACCACCCCTTTTCAGGTTGGGGCGACGATCGCCCCATTGGAAACACTCGACATATACTTGACATAAACCATGAGGCGATTCCGACGGCGACTGATTCATCGGACCATATCGGGTTACTGTTCGAGAATCCACTGCTAGCTCTTTTCCGACCTCGACATGAAGCTGTCGTTCCACTACGGTTGCGCTTGTTCCGATTAGTAGAGACTGTTTTGCTTTAATTTCAGCTTGACTCGCTTGTCGAACTGAGCTCGCAATAGCATATTGTCCGGCTAAGTGTCGGTGGAGGGCCGTCGGGGGATCCTTAATTCCAATGCTTTTGTACAGTTCCGATGCCCGCTTGTTTGGTGTAAATCAGATAACGGTGGGTTGAAAGAAGACAAAGGATTGGGCCGTGCTCGTCGCAATGCCTGGTTTGCATTGCGTAGTTTGCGCTTGCTTTCAACCAGTTGATATTTCAAGGTGGCAATGCGCTTGCCCTTTATAGCCGAATGATATTAGTTCTTGCATATAAAGCCATTGAAACTATGTTTTTTTTATAAATTTTGTCAAGACTGCTATAGGTCGGGTGCGGGTACATGTTGCAGTCGGGAGGGGTACATGTGTACTACAAAGCCTTTTGGCAACAGCGGATATTCTGAAGTATCCAGTATAATTATGCTCTTGGGTAGTCCACAAACATAAGCAAAAATGACTGTTATCGGTCCAGTATTTCTGCTTGGTCGGGGAGGGGTACACAACCAGCCAAAATTTTTCTGATTTTTCATAAATTGCAACACGATGCTCCCACCCATTACATAACGGCAGTAATTTTTGCAAAGATACTTGTGACAGACTTCTAGAGTACAACGGATAAGGCCCTTTTGGAACAACTATATACCTGCATTTTATATATCCAAATCATCTTGCTAGATTTAAACCGAGTCCGGAGGGGTACATTTTACAGTAAGTCAGATGCTCCTCTCAGCCACATAAGGGCAACATTACGCAGCAAGATGAATTTTTCGGAAAGTGTATATCAGTAATGTGGCAACATGATAAACACTTCCTTTGTGCAGTTATCTTACACAACGATGAGGACCGCGCTGCTAAGCTTAGATATATATTTTGGCGGCTTATCTATAAGAGTAGCTATAGCACAACGAAACAAGAAGGTGGATAGATATTTTCTTTAGTCTATATACGATTTTAAAACTGCTATCTGCTCTGCATATTAGAAGTTCTCCCACATGGTGTTTCTGTTAAGCACCCATATATTATCGAGGTGCACCCCTCCCGACCCCAACATGATCTCAGATTTCAACCCATTAATATAATTATATATACATTTAAATTATATATGTCGTTTTATATAATATATGCATGGCTGAGTGAGTATTGCTACAGTATACGACTGATTATAGGTAAAAATACCAGAATTCGCTGAAATTTTACCTTGCTTTGGTTGAAGATAAAAATTTCTCGGGGTCAAAATGAAAAAATTTAAGGAGTCAAACCCCCTCCCTTCTATAGCGGAACCTCAATTGCTAACCCACATCTTGGTGTCTTTAAAACGTTAGCAATTAAGTTTCATATCGGCTTAAAGGCATCAAATCGTCTTTTGGTATTTCGCGGTTTACTATAATTAGGACCTGTTGTTCGATTACGTTTTGGTATTTGATTGGTAAGGCAATTATTTCCGCAGTTTTGGTGTAGACTTTTTCAAGAATCCGACCATCCTATATAGCACATGTTGTGACGTACTGCCGACTGCTATTTGGTGCCTTTCTGCGTTTTGCTTTGCGCTCAGTATACATTTCCAATTATGTATTCGTTATCGTGCAGCATCGTCCACATTGTTTCCACTGCTTCTTCTTGCAGCATATTATCGTCGTGCAAAAATTTCCGCCACTTTTCTTGAGTACGTTCGACCACTCTCACCGTTATTCTTTCTGGTATTATTACCTATTGCTAGACATGGTTGAATCTCAAAATAGCATAGTTCGCCCAATAATTGGCCATCTCGCAATTGTAAAGCCCCTTCGACCACTTCTTGCCATTTGAATATTTCTTCATTTGGATATCTTTCAGCAGCGTTTTGTGGTTCTAGTTGTTGTGGCCTGCGATGTTTCCCTCATGCGTCATTGCGATCTTGTACTTGTACAGCTTGTTCCACTTGCGGTTGTCTTTGTAATTCTTCGATTTGAGCCTGCAGTTTTGGAATAGTTTCGTGCTTCGTTGCGTCCGATTCTGCGCTTCCTCCAAGTTAGAACCGTGCGCAGGGAGTGGATTCTTCGATATATTGCCTGATGTCGCGGCCTGAAAAAATCCGAGTCATTTTTGACCACACTTTCTCAAATCCATGGTGTCCGTCGTAGTTTCATGTCTGACGTATTTCCATTATGGCCGTCGAAAATCATGTGGCACAACTATTTGGAATTTCAAAGATTTGTTTACTGGTGTTAATCCTTATGTCGCAATCGATACAAGATATCGCCAAAACAGATGAACGGATGCTCGTGGGCTTCGGTTCATTTCCGTTCGAATTTGGAGGTAGTATCTAGGAATTTGATGATTTCGATGTAATACGTACTTCAACCAATCGATACACTTATTTTCATTTTGGGGCACGCACCAACTCTCCCGGAGTCCACGGAAGTTCCAATCGAAAGTAATGTGAATACATGTGGACATTACTGATTTTTGGCTTTCTCCGGTGCATCCTGCTGATCAAATTGGACTTCGTTGCTTGTGTTGTATTCCTTATTGATCTTCGGATTCGGGTTTCTTGTTCAACTGCTTGACCAATTTCATCTAATAATTCTACTCGAACATTCCGTTTAGATCGCCGTTTTTGTGATAATGGTTTCTAGCGATCCGGGAATCGGGAAGGGAAGCACCTTCCTCATCTGCGGTTTCACCAGCGATTTTTAATGATTGATGATCTTCACTATCATCACTGATTGTGATTACATCACCATCGATCGGCGTTTCTATTTTGTGTCATTGTACAATTTCTCGTTGCATTCAGCTTTCTAGCTGTTGTGATTTTCCCTCCATTTGGTAAATGGAATCCAATTGTGTCTTTCTTCTGACTTTCAAGTTTTTCCTTATTTGTCTTGTTCGCACATTAAGACTTGCCAGTATCCCGATTTTTTCCGTTGTTTTGACGCGCATTCCGTTGGTAGCATTGTTCCATTTTGTGGCCGAGTCTTCCACATGTGGCACATCTCGGGAGTACGCGATTCGTTGATGTTTCACGCACTGGCCGTTTTTTCTGGTTGTGCGTTGGTCCTGTCGATGGTACTTGCTCTTATTGTAACGTAATCGATCACGGTGTCGTTCGTCGCTCCGCTTGTGGTTAATACGACACTTGAGCTACTAATGGTTGGACCCAGGTTGGTTGGTAATACGATTGTAACGGTTGTTGAATGCTGTTTCTATTTATATTGGAATCAGTTATCATGATGTCGAGACGTTGCTCTGCGTTCTATCAAGTTTGCCTGTTTGTCTCGCTCTAAAGATTCATGTGACAGGTAACCAAGTACCTGCAACCCTTTCCTGCCGAAAATTCACGTTGTGTATTAAAACAATAACTGTGGTCATTAAGAGGTGCAAGTTACATATATCCACGTCTAAATAATCGCTGTCCATTATGTTATGCATTCAAGTTTCGATTATATATTGTAATTTATTTTGGCGAAAAAAATATTTTTTTGAATGCATACTTAAACCATGTTTTCGTTGTGTCTTTGGTTGGTTTCGAATTTAAAGCTTTGCATAATATGTCTTCGCATTGGATAACCACCTTCACCGTAAGTATAAAACAAGTCGGATTGAAATGATTAGAAAGGATATAACTGACGTGTACTTCATCTAATTATAATATTACAATGCATTTAGTTATACAATTTAATTTTATTTCAATATGCCACAAGCGAATGGCCTCGCAGTAGTTGCAGTTGGGCTTGGTCTCAGTGCCTTTTTAATCAATTTATCGCTCCATAAGATCGAGGAAGGTATGTACATAGTGTATGGAGTAACATCTTGGCCTGTGCGATGTGATGAGGTACTTCTATAAATGTGTTCGTTTTCATAGTGGTTGATGAAACGAAACTTCAATGTAGCAGTTGCTTTGAGTCCTAGGATATGTATGTTACAAAATATCCTGCGCATTTTTGTATCATACGTCTACAATTACAGTTTATATCTTTACTTCCAACGAAGCTTAATTTTGTTACTGCAATATTGTTGTTTTGACATGGTGATTTATCTATTAACATAGTAGTGCGTCAGGCCAAACAGAAAAAGTATGCCAATATCAAAAAATATATTTCCACTTTGTTTAGCAAAACTTTGTCGAATTATTATATTCTTCTCGTCATAAAAACCATATTCAGCAGTAGCAGGATATCAGGCATATCCACACTATGAAATATCTGTAACTAGTTGCAAATTAGAGAAAACTTTTTATAGCTTTGCAGTAGGAAGTTAATTCTTGTTCATGAGCAGTTTGTGTCAATCGGTGAAAAATAAATAATATGACTAATGTAGCCATCGGGAATATAACCTAATATCGGTTGAAAATGGAAACTGCTTATTCTGGCTAATTTTGGAACGTTTATAGTAATGATATTTACTGTTTACGTTTATAGTAATGAAATTTATTTTTATACACCGTATGAGATATGAGATGACAAAACACCGTATAAGATATGAGATGACAAAATGTGAGCTTACTTCTTCGTTCTTGAAGCCATCACATTTCATAGGTATTTTCTACCGCTGTGAAGGAACTCATAATGATAAAGTATTTACAAAAGCATTCAGTCACGTTGCTGACTGTGATGTTTTGATGCTGTATATTTTGGTTTTGTTACTGTATTATATTTTTAGGACATGTGGGTGTATACTATAGAGTAAGTAGTTACAAATGTTTGCAAATCATTGCTTGTAGTTCGTAGATTATTTTTTAACGTACCATGATTTATTATACACGTTTGGTGATTTAGATTTGATTGTTTTTAATTCCCCGCTATCAATGAATTTCAATAAATCGCAGCAGCGTTTATTTTGTTTGAATTTTGAGATTTGTTTCATCTATCAGTCTTAAAGTTTTATAATGACACACTTTGCTAGCCCAAGTGTGGCAAAAACGGACCGATTGTGTACTTTTTGTCATGTTGAAATAATTTTTATACTTTAAATACATATCCTGTTGTAGTAGTATTTGCCCTGGGCTATGTAAATTTGGGAGTGCCCTGGCTTTTTTCCATCATGGGTGCAGTAAGGCGCTTTAGGGTTATTGGCCTCTAACAAAGTTGTGGCCTCACGGTGTTTTAATACACGGTTTCAATTTTTTCTCCAGATATGATGGATCTAGAACAAACAGTTGTAAATACGTAAAAATGGTTTAAAGTATTAGCATGTTTTTCATTGTAGTAGTTTTGCATATGTGACATTGAATGAAAAGTTTTTTAAGAAACTTTCCGTAGTCAGTACAATAATTTTGTTTTCCATTTAAAATTCTCAGAGTCGGTGGTGTATTAACGAAATCGCCGTATTTTACGGCAGTGGTAATCGATAGTAATAATGAAAGAGATGTGATAATTTCAAGTTATATTCCTGTTGTGTGATGATAGTTTCTGTGAGTTTTGTATCAAAAGCCTGACTTGGGGGTATTTTTTACTTTTTCGTGTGACGGTTGGAATCCGTTGAAACATAACGTGGCGTCAGTATGTCACGTTTAAGTTATGTTGTTAGATTTTAGTAGAGCGCAGAGCGATTTAATTCATTAATAAATTGTAGTGTTCTAATTCTTCTATACGCCCGTATTTGTCTTCCAACGACAAACTGGGCGCCATAAATGCTGTATGACTTTTTCGCTCAGCGTATTTTATAAGAGTAGCATAGGTTCGTGGCTAACGCACGCCCTTTATACTGCGTATTTTATATACAATGTTAACACTTTAATCAATCCGACGTCATGTCGCATTACAATTTTCACCCCACCCGAGTCGGCTGATGATTTGTGAAAGAATACAAATAACGTAATAGCAGCAGACGCCCAATTTACTCGTGCCGGAAATATGATTATAATTTGAATTGGGTCAGAAATAGTGGAAAACGGCGTTAGTTATCAATAATAGATTAAGCACTGCTTTATAGATGATTTTCAATATTTACAGGGTGGTGCGTTATTAAAAAGTGTCAGCTATCCAGGTTATCATCTTATGTTCCCGTTGCTCACGTCTTATCGAACAGTACAGGTACAAAATGTCATATTTTATTGAGAATATTGTGTAGATGTAGATTTAATGTTGGGCGTGGGCTCGTTGTACCATATATCCAAATTATCAGTGAAAGATGGCGCAGAAAATAGAGAAAAATGTGTATGCGAAGCTTGCTATTGTTTGGTTTTGCTGTTTAAACAGCGTGCACCTGGAATTTATTGCAGGTTCACATAATGAATTACTTTATATTTATAGTGTCTTAACAAATACTTTGGGCTAACAAAATACTGTTACGGTGTCAGTTGCCTGTATGAAATGGAATGAAAAAAGCGACCACGCATAGCAAGCTAACGGCATATAGTGTTGTAAAACTTATTAAGGCAATTTTTAAATGGAGACGTCCTAATCGGTACCACCCTTAATATTAGATTCTTTGCCGATATTAACACATGATAACGATATCGTGGTCAGAGCGAATTACTATACTGTTGAAATTTGTATTGATTTTGCTTGGCACATTTTTATTGTCTATTTTAAGTTTTAAGGTCTGTTGATTTTATTCTAACCTCACACTTATTACGTTTATTACCGTTTTTATTCTCTATGGTAGGCCTTGACTCCGCGCGGGGGCTTAAACCCGGCATCCGTCGCGCCTTATACTTCATTTTCCAAGCAATCATTGCCCAGCTCCCTGTCTGTTGACAAATTGTGGAATGTTGAAGCCATTGGTTCCAATGGACTAATGGTCAGAGTCCTTAGTAGTAATCTCAACTCATAAATTCCACACAACTAGTACGTATTTTAGTCATCAAATAATTGTGTCTGCAACCTTAAATCATTTAAACTTATTCACAATTGTACCGGTGGGTTAGTAAAACCCTAGATAGATGGGGTTTTGCTTTGGCGCATTTTGCCGGTAGTTATTCAGTAGATAGCTTATAGTTGATATCTTGGTCTGATCGGCTTGCTATACTATCTAAATTTATTGAATTTGTTTGGCACATTTTCAGTATCAATTTTTGGCTGAAATTGACGCGCTTATATGTGACCAGATCGGCCTATCATACTGCTGAATGTATTGGTTCTGTGATATTATGTAGCAACCTCAAATGGTAATTACGAGTAGAATTGGTGCTTTTCACTAGTGGATTTCCTGATGATATTGACACGTTTATATTGAGGAAATTTGATGTGAGCAATACAGAAATAGCTTTGTTATTTGTTTATTGTAACAGAGCATTGCTTTAACGCGGTACTATTTTGAAAGAACGCTTTATGGCCTTATTCACATGTCGCTTGATTTTCTGTCTTTAGTATTTTATTCTGTTTAATTTTATGTCGTTACTTATTTTCCGTGTACTTTCTAATCCTTAAGTTGCAGTAATTTCATTGTACATTGATTGTTGCTGTTTTATTTTTTAGATTACTTTGCAAACTGACGAGGTCAAAAACGTGCCTTGCGGTACGAGGTATGTTTGATATTTAAGAAATAATTGATCTTGTTTTTGATTGCAGAAACGTGTACGCATGTGTTTTGAGTAAGCTTTACATAGCATTTTGTTACGTTTACTTTGCCCGCCTGATTATTACTGTTTTCTCTGTTGTAATATATCAAGAACGCAGATTTGTAAAGCTATTGATTTGTGATACACTTTCCAGTTGTGGCTTGAATAGCTGGAGTTTGTTTTGTCAGTAGTTAGGTTTAGCGCGACTATAGATTGTAGTCCCAACGAATGCAATGTAAATGCATTAATCTGTAAGTGTTTATCGTTTTCGTTTCAGCAGTGGAGTTGTGATTTACTTTGACCGCATTGAAGTTGTCAATATCCTAAATTCTGCGCACGGTTAGCGTTATATATTATTTGTTTTTACACCCTGATGCGCTTTGATTCACATTCAGTGGAACAGATAGATGTTGTGAAATTGTTGCAATTAACGTTTCACTTTTCACTAATCACTTTTGATCTTTGTTGGCATTTGACGTGTTAGTATTATCTTGCAATAATTTAAATACAGTAGCACTTGTAAAGTGCAGATTGAATAACACTTTCAGCATAGATGTACCTAGCATGTTTCCAGCTTCATAGCATTTTTATTGCAGAAATGGCGCAGTTTCATATTTTTAAACATTTTGGTTTATTGTTTTAATTTTGCATTTAATATGTTCACAATATTGGCAAATTATGGCGTCTTTGCGTAATTAAAAGACTGTACAGCACGAAACATTCAGTTTCGCTTCTCCAATATAGTTAAAGTTTGGCGGAGAGGGCTCAGATTTGTATAGAAATGGTACAATATTATTGGAATGTCTGTAAATTTCGTCCAACCGCTTTTTAACTGCTTATGATAGCTAAATGTTTTATTGAACAGTAACAGCAAAAAGAAAGCGTCGTGATGGATTTATCCTATAGATAGATGTACAATAGAAAATCTTGGGTGATAATATAGAAGACTACCTTTTGCTTACGCAGACAACTAAAACATAGCGCTTGTAATGTCAAAGAACTGGAAACTACCTTTGGTATATCTGCACATCTACCGCTCAACTTAATCTAGTGTTGAGTATATTTATCACGGCTGTTTCATACTTTTTATCAACACAGCTCCACCAATTTAATCTGTTCGTTGCGACACTTCGAACTTCGACTTGCTGACACTGTCAATAACTACTGAGTAATGAAGGTTATCTTTTTATAGGTGCGTAGAAAATTCCTTAATAGTATAGATTCAGTGTAAAATAAATTGTTGCTCCGAAATCTGTTATGCCGTCAGCTCTTTCTGTGTAAATTACACATTGACTTGTAGCGCGTACGTGTCAAAGATTCCTCGGATTACGGGTAGATGGTTCAGGTGGGGTGGAGAAAAGCTAGAAGAAACCAATAATTTTCTCCGTTCCCACAATGTTTCCTCATAAATACGTGGTTTGGTCTCATAATTCCAAAATTTTCGCAGGGGGCGCTAAATATGGCTTCGAGACGGTTCTTCCCGAAGCGTTGTAAAACCGTTTTGGCAACTATGTGGGACATCATTTTGCCTAAGGCAATTTCGTTGTTGGATTTAAGCCCGTGATAGGTTTAATCCGATATATCTCACGTCATAGTATCGTGACCATTGCTTTTTTGACGTCAATATAATGTTTTGGTTTTTTCTGTATGAACGTAATGCTCGTCAGAAAATTTTGTTCCGCATTTTATGCATTGGATAGGCCTTGCTATATACACAACAAACCCGTGGTTCGAACAAACCGCTACGGACCCCGTAATTTATCAAAAGTGATCCAATTTTCATTGACCAAAAATTGAGCTGTGCGTATGTACCAGCTTAACCGATGCGATTAAATTTGATGAGTATAGCTGCTAATTTGGTGTTATCAGATGTGATATGTTGCCATTACGCTTCCAGCCATAAGGTCGCGTTCACATTGTGCCTGACTCTATCCAAATTGTGGTCACGTGGAATCCGATTCGATAGGGCATTCTATATAGAAGACGCGTGCAAATGGAATCGGATCGCGTCGGATCAGACGAATTGTCAACATTGTTGAAGGCTTGAATATTTTGGACCTACTTTAAAGTGGATAGCATATCGCGGAACGGATCAACCATCTTTTCATCATTAGTTACTGCTTTTGTGTGTCTCGTTTGCTAGGCAAACTCCGTCGGTCCAATTTTCACATACATTTAGTAACAAAGCTCTGCTTTTGGTGTTGACGTCGCCAGCTCTTGGTTGTGTGATACTGATGCGATACTGAATTCACCGGACATAACATCTTGCTGCTCTCTCCTGTTCACAGTTTGGAAATTTAAAACTCGTGGCGACAAAAGCGTATTATATAACATATTTCCACATTTTCTGGCATTTCCGCAACATTTCCCACCTCCAATGCAGAAACACCTGCGTAGGATTCTACCAGACTAGCTGCGAGAATCGTGCTTCGGTTGTCATATGCATTTTATGGAGTTTTTCAGGCATTTACAACATGTCTATTTTTTGTTGCATAATTACTACATGTTACGCTATCATCGTTAGATTGAAAGTGGCAGCTTAATTGGAAAAATATAACAATAAAATAATTAAAAAATACCAAGGAATTAAACTATAAAATATTCAATATTTAAATCTGAAAATAGTAGTCATGAGAGTTGGATTTTGAAGGTGCATTCGCTATCTGCTGAACCCAATAAAAGAGACTATCGTGGGATTTTAGATACCATCACTAACTTTCAACTTTGGGCAATTTTGTATATATAATTATGGTGCTTCTGGCAAACACTTCAAACTAACGCAACATCGGCGGAATTAATACTGGTGTGACCTAGGGTTTCAACCCAGCGGTTATTATTTATCTGCTGAAAATGCTTATTTCAGCAGGTTTCATTTAACTCAACGTTTGGTCGTTGATAATCGGGATAAATGCAACATCATTGTGTTTTGTTATTACCGTAATAATGGTTTGGACACATATTTAATATCGCCTCAAAATTCCTGGGAGTGCTGGGAGCTGGAATTTTTGGTCAATGTTGGCGGCAAAGTTATTAGATATACCTAGTTTGACGTTTTCTAAACTGTGTTACATTATACCAGATAAACTGGAGGAATCGATCAAAATAATTCCAACTGCCTCAGTTTCGAACAACAGTAGAACGCTAGGTAATTGTTGATAGTTTAGAGAAACCGATGGCACTGGTAATCTGGCATGGAAAACAAGCATAAGACGTATTCAAATCACATATTGGAGAGAGCAGGGCATCAGATGTTTGGGTTCAATACTTGCGGGCGATTCTTCCTCCTCCAGGTAAAAAGCAGACATTACATATAAGTATTGCCAGTATTCTTTCAAAAATCTTATTCTGGAGATTATATTTAATTATGTAAATATCAGTTAAAAAATAGGGCGGTCAATTTTTAATATTGCTACAAAGTCTTTAAATATGCCCTCTTTCAATCTTGGAAAAAATCATTGGCTGGGATAGACCTGGGAAAGCCAAAATTTACTTGGAGCCAGCCTCCGAATTCCAGGGGAGTGCTCGAAATCCTGAGTACCGAATTCCAACCCTCCGTTGAGAGCCCGAATTCCAGGTGCACACCAACTGCTACATATGAATATTGAGAATTGAATATTTAAGAATATTGCATATTCAAACATTAATTTGGAAGCATTAATATGTCATGGATTTAGTTGATGGTGATTTGGTTATATGGGCGGACGAACATTAGGACTGGAAAAGTTGGTGTCCTCCGCACATCCTGCCTACTTGATTAATAATTGTTGGCTATAATATTTTATTTGTTTTTACATCGCTGAGATTGTAATATACTCGAAATGCTAGTTTTACATTAAAACTGTTTCTGTTGCTTTTCACGTACCAGGGTGTTAATACTACACATATTGCAATATTATTAGCAGAATACGCGCCACAATTTTAGTTCTTATTCGATATCATTTCCAAATTTGTTATACGTTTTTATTATAGTTTACGACATAGCGAAGAATTTTACGGTCGACTACGACAAAACGCTGATTTTTAATAAAATACATCACGAAGTTAATCAATTTTGCACCGCGCATACGCTACACGAAGTGTACATAGATTTGTTTGGTAAGTGTAGTCCTTACCAGGGTTTATCTTATAAACGTTAGATTAATTAAAATTACAACACTTTTAATTTGGGTTATTATTTGTGCGAATAATTTGTTGTAAACCTGTAGTAGGTATAGTGACTGGAATTATATTTTTACGACATTACACATGAAATTAATATTTATTGCTGTTGGCTAGCACAACTCTGTTACTACAAAAAGTGTATTAGTAAGTAGAATGATTCGATATTATCAACACTCGAATTGTAAAGTCCATGCGTCATGTGAATTCAGGATAACATTGCTGTCTTACCAGACTCACATTACATGTCTCCTAAACTTCGAGGAATAGATAATTCGGTAATAACGCTCATTGGTTCTATCAATCATGGTTTATCGCTAATACTCGGGGTATAGTCTTAAAACTTTTCTCACTTATGAGCTCTTGCTGTATCGTGGATTTTAATAATTCAAATGGAAGTTCTCTTGCAGTAATAAATAATTCAACTAATAGCCTGGATAAATTGTTTCGATTGGCTTTTTATCTCATTCAGTTGGACTACACTTAATGCAAAATTGTCATATATTTTTTACTCTAGAGGTGACCTACCTAAGCTGTATCTATGTAGCCACTTTATATAGGAAATTTGGCGAAGTAGTCTGGGTTTTGCAATATGTTTAGAAAGCACCTTGGGGTTGAATTGGGGGCACCTGGGACTGCATAATAGGTTTTTAGAAGGGAACTATGGGACAGTCGTTCCTTTTGCTTAATTAAAAATAAAATATCGAATGTAAACTTTGCCGTACCTTCCTGAGATACAACGTAATAGTGCCGTATGTTACAGCAGAGTGGTGAATTTGCTACAGTTTTGTACTGGAAATGAAGATTTCAGCGAGTTTTCACACTGGTCCATTTCTCCGGCTTGTTTGGTTTTCAACACGATTCTGGTTCTTCAGTAACTGGACTGGATAAATTCAAAAATCGCCCTCTCCTCTCTCGCGGAAAAGCCAATTAGTAGAAGGTTTTGTATCATGCCAGTTAGGTTGGGTTGTTCAAATAGGGTGAGTGGAGACGGTGGGACTTGTCACTTATATTCGATCACTCCCAGTTCATGCCTCCGTGTACATTCCTGTGCGATAAAGGTTACTAAATTTTTGTCTGGTGTGATAAAAACTATACAAAAATTTTTCGTATATTTTAGCAAAAAATCCAAATTTTTCCCATATGTGCTGTAGTGTAATTATAGGTTATGAGGTGCAGGCCACCAGAGGACACAAAACATATTTTGATCAAATCGAACTGAATAGCACCTTGTATATTTTGCACTGTTTTATTAACTTATAGATGCTTTTAAGGTGTCGAACACAATATTATCGTGTATATCCGGGGTCGGAAATAAATGCAAAAATCGGTTTGCAATGAATCAAAATTCATACTAATCCACGCGTTCGGTTGTTTTGGGCGTCCAAATGTGGATCTCGTGGTAGTGACACTATGTATCTTTGCTCTAGTTTTTATGAGCATAAAATACAACTGTGTGCATATCATTACATACAATTTCTTATTTTATGAATGAGATTGTCTCAGTGTTTGTGATGTGAGGCACGTCCCCTTGCATAAATTAGGTGCGCTTCCAGTTTTCTTAATAATTCATATTAATGCAAAAATGCACACCGTGGCATTTTCGGCTTGGGGGCACTTATACATGATGCAACTTCAGTATTGAGGTGGGGCTTCTAGGTACAGCAATAACGGACTGGCCAAAAATTTGACTGTATTTCGATTAAATAAAAAATTTCGATCTGTTTGGATTAAATAAAGTTTGATTAAACGAAATTTCGTCAATATTTCAGTTTTAGCCCATTTTAAAAATTAAAATTTATAAAATGTTAATATCAAAGTCTACAGCAACTCTAGTTTCTCTCAATGTGTACTTTACGGTTAGTACAGGTACCGTTAATTCAATTTTACATTATATACTTATATGGCTCTTTATTATAGATCAAATAGACGAGAATTTGAAGATCGCGCTTCAGTCTGACCTAACGACCATGGCACCTGGCTTGTACGTTCAAGCAGTCCGCGTGACCAAACCGAAAATTCCAGAGACCATCAGGAAAAATTACGAACTAATGTGAGGTTATTCGTGTTTTTATCATTTTAGCATAAGTAATTGTGTAAAGAAACTTGGTTACTTTATGTTTCCAAATTCTACTTTACAACATAACGCCTGATGCAGTAGCTTTCCTTGGCTTTAGTGGTGAAAAGATTCATAGGCCGACCACCGTTGCGTATATCCTAGGTAATAACTAAAATTTATTAACCCCCAGCCACTGCACGATTTTTTCATAAACAGAGGATCTCAGGAGCGATATCTATGGTTTTTTCAGGAATTGAACATTTTTGATTAATAACAGTGATTAGGTTTTTATTTGTGTTGATGGATAAAAACGACATCGTATCGATTTTCTTGCAAAGTAGATCTGCACAAAACTTGGATGACTGCCTTAAGCGAGCTATCGACCTCGAAGACCCGTGTTCAATGATTCTGAGTTCTGATTCTCAATTTCTTCTTGGTTTTAGAGTTTTATAGTCATACGTCATGCTACATTTATTGCTGGAACAGCTACCACAGAGAAACGTGTGTCCCAAGTGTAGATAATACATATGCCTGGCTAGCATTTGTGACATATACCTTACATTAAAATATATACAATATTTTGTGGACCGTGGTAGTATCTACAGTCGCGGACTATATTTATTTATTAAAGGCGCACGCAAACGTACACGCTGTCATTTGCAGTTCATTGCGAACCTACATAATGTAATGGTACACACAGGCAAAATTGGAGGGTATGACTGACAATTTGATATTAAATTTCCATTTATGCGGCTCGTTGAATCTTATAAATGTTTTTTACATTTTTCTTAAAATAATTTTTTAATTTATCATTTTATGTAAAGGCAGTGATACAACATGAGCAAATTTTTCGATCCTTCCTGAATCATAGTCTGGTTTTTCCTGGACCAACTAAGTCAAAAATCTATCTTCAGCTAACAAAATTTTTTTGTTTAATATTGTACCAAATTTGGTGAAGTTTATTTATAGAAGCAGTTTTGGGTTACATCATATTTAGAGAAATATATGGAAATAAATATATAGCACATTATGGAATTACCCAGCAGCTCTGAATGCCAAATTTGATTTTGGAAAAAAATTTATGAAATACACTAGTTGTGGTCAGAAAAATTTCAGCAGGTTGGACCTTCCCGTACCAACGTTTTTAAAATCAGTCCAGATCGGTCTGCGGACATGATTATTTAAACGTTTTAACGTGCTTAAACATTGCACAAACAATTTGTTCTACGTGCTGGGCCTAATAAAATATCTTTCTAAAAATGCTTTCTGGATTTTGCTCTACTCATCACAACATTCATGGGATCAAAATAATCTCTTATTATAGGGAAGCCGAGAAAACTAAGCTGCTTATTGCCATTCAGCATCAGAAAGTTGTAGAAAAAGAGGCTGAAACTGAGAGAAAACGTGCCGTTATAGGTATTCTGTTTTTAACTTACTTAAAATGAATGATAATTATTATTAATTGTGGATTTCAGTAGGCAGAAAATACAAATACATCAAAACGACTACATACATGATGTAAATGCATGCCAGCGTGAAAAATGCGATTATAAGCACCAAAGTTAAGCTAGGAGCACGGTTACCCTCAGATAACTTGTGGGAAATTTCTGGGGAATTTTTAAATGCCCCGAGGTTTGCGCTGAGAATCCTCAAGCGCTAGATTCATTCTATCGAAAGACCAGACTGATTTGATACCATCTATGTCGAGTTGGTCTACCAAAATCCTTCAGGCGCACTATATAACACGCAGATATGGCCTTGGATATGCAGTGTGGACGGTGAAATTGACACTTAAAACAAGTACCGCCAGTCCACTGTTGCAGATATAAATCAATTCTCTTTTGTGCTTAGTGTTATATGGGTCATTTCACGAAACCATATCATTTAATCGGGGGGGGGCTACATCGGCACTTTTCGGCGCATAACACCAGTCTTTTGGAAGGAAATATAATGTCGCTGTGAGATGTAGTAATAGCATGTCCGACGGTCATAATGAGGTATGGTGGATCTCTGTACCCTAACATAGCAGGAGCCAGAGGGCTTCAAACCGGGCTGGCCAACTGAAGCCAAAAACACATGTCCCACTATAAACGTTCGCCTTATCGCCAGCACGTGATACATATGTGTGTTTTTATTGCACTGTGATCCTTTGGTATTTGCTAATTTTACCGCAAAAACTTGGGAGTAAGCATCGACACTGAAGCTGACGTCAAGCTTCCGAAATTTTTTTTCGTGACATGTAGCCCCCGACCAATATCAAATATGGCAGATTGCATACGCTCAAAGTGCAGTACCGCCAAAAATGCTATGTAACGGTAATCGTAATCGGTACAGGTGTTATTAAAAAATAGAATATCAGCGTCTGTCCATGTGTTGTTTGATTATGAACTCGAAGGTCATATAGTGCCAAAAATGGGGTATGCAAAATGTAGCCCCCCCCCGACCTTACGAAAATTAAATTTAAAAAGCCAAATTTAGCATACGGTGTTACAATAGGCCGGATAGAAACATAGTATCGCCCCACTAGAATCGACCCATGTATTAAAAATTTTTAATGAAAATTTAGCCCCTTCCGACCTGAGGTGTAGCCCCTCCCCCCCCCCGACCGCATGTATAATAATAGAAACTGAAGGTGGCAAGAACCATATTAGTATATAAGTACATCATCATTGCATCATGATATGGGGCCGTGCTGTTAGCTGGGTACCCTTCTGCCTGCCCCCACATGTATTCTTCGCATTGTCCTTGGTATCATCACCTAGATGTAACCTAATCATAGATCAATTGTGTTTGTTTTACAGCAGCAGCGTGTTAAAATAAATCTAGAATCTCTAGAAGTAGCCAAAGTTTCGCGCAATGTATGTTCTAGGAAGATGGAGCCTCCCCCGCCCCGACCTGAAGTGTAGCCCCCCCGCGACCGGAAGTGTACCCCGACCTCAGGTGTACCCCCCGACTAACACATATCGGGGTGCCAATTTTTACAAGGCCTAAGGATCTGCCTGAAATTTTTGCCGGACTTGCCCCACTCATGATTGGTTTGTGAGCGTAAAATGGTATCTGTAGGTGCTGTCACCGTTGCGCTAGAAAAACTTCTGCGACAGGCTTGTTTTAAAAAAAATTGGTCTATTTTTAACCATAAAAGGGCCTTAGCTGCACCAATTTTAGGTCGCAAGTCCTGCAATTGTCTTGACCGTGGCCCTCTTGGTCCGACTTGCATATAAACAGACCATGGTTCACATGTCACTGCATTTCCCTACAGAATAATGACTTATTTCGGATTAAAATTTGACCCCCGGGGGTACACTTTGCGGCCCCCTGTAGCAGGTTTCAGGTAGTTCCTTTTGCATAGAGACATTGATATTCGAAAAACTCAGGGTTTTTTATGTCGGAAGGGGTCTAGGCACAGTACATACGAAAACGTTTCATTTCGGCTTCAACAGTGTTGTTTCAAAAGTACATGGTTTCGTGAAATGACCCATATGTTGAACTGACATGAAAACTTTTTCGATAAAATTGTGTGTTATTTTAGAGTGGACTCAAGGCTTCGAAGCTAAATTTGAGCAATGTCATCATAATTGTGGAAAAACAATTTATAATTAGTATCATGTAACGTTTTATTGCGACTGGAACAAAAATGTTAAATGAGCGACATATAGTTGCATTTCGTAATTTTGAATTTAGCTTACGGAACATTTCCAAAAAGATTATCTGCTCTGTTATTAAGTTTAAATATGAACGATCTATTGATATAATTAGCTCATCTTAGATGCCGAAAAAAGTGCACAGGTTGCTCAAATACACTACGAACAACAAATTGCCGAGAAACAGTCAGAAAAGCGAATGTCTGAACTTGCAGGTACGTATATGACACCGTTTTTGTACTTTCTAATGCTAACATAATAGTTATTCGAGTTTGTTATGTATCGTTGGGTAAAAGAGTCGAAATTAACCAGACGTAGCTGGAACTATAAATTTACATTCTGCGCCAGAAATGACTGTCGAGAGCGAGTGTGTCTTGAGCGAGTGGCTCGCATGAGGATTTGATACCATTTAAGTTAACAATAAATTCTATTTTTAAAACAAATTTATTTCGAGCGAGTCCCGAGCTAGCAGCAGTCATTTTTGCCGAGTACTGTAGTTGCTCAAACAACTGCTATTCGCAAGCATCTGGTGTTATTTCGTAATGAAAGAGCATGAGGAGTACATGTTCAAGCACACTTCATTATCTTGAACTGGTTTCTGCAAGGTGGCGCTTGTTATTTTTCGGTGTCTCCCGGTTTGGAACCAGCCATCTCTGGTCGGTTTATGCACTCTAGCAAAATTTTATCGTCGAATGGAGAAGCCAGACGAAGCAAACTAGACATACATACAAAAATAATTTTGTTTCCGATATCAGTAGATTTATGACATTCTTTTTGTTGACTGGGGAGTTTTCTTAGGGTGAACTAAGACGATTGTGTGGTATTGATCCACAGAAAGTGCAAATTACTCTGAACCTGAGACAACCAAACAATGCTAGAATATTTTCAAAGAATGTCTAACGGGCCAGATAAATTTATGGTTATTTAGATCAAACCCACTTGGCGAAAATGAAAGCAGTTGCCGATGCTGAATTTTATACCATGGAACGCAAAGCAGCAGCTAACAAGGTTTGTTAGAATTTCCGTTTGTTTAAGCTAGATTCACACATCAAACTTTTTGCTCAAATATTTTAAGCTCAAAATTTGAAGAATTTTCTATTTTTGGTGAATTTGAACGTGTGAACTCTGCTCAAATTTTTCTAGCATATTGCTTTAGCCAATCATGGGAAAGTAATAGAAGTTGAAGGATTTTATCTCTAATTTTGAAGCACCGTTATTTGACATATTTTTCCATTGCAAATTACATTAATATTTTGGGCAACAAAATTTGACGTGTGAAAGCATCTTTTGAATTGGGGTATCAAATCCGATCTTGTTTTAGTTTTTTCCGATTTAATACGACACGATTTAAATCTCATTGCTCAGTCAGAAGCCATTTTAAATCGGCGATTTCAGATTGAGTAATGAATTTAGCGCCATAATTGTCGTTTTAAGTCAGGCTTCCCGTGAGGTGTGGAATGTAGTTACTACTGAAAAGCTTTCACTAAATGATGAAATTTCATTGTACTGGTGGTATTTGTACGTATTTATTTTGTTTTGTGGGTGAAAAGTTTGAAAACAAATCACATTCTGATAATACACCAACAGCCAGAATATGAACGACATTTATGGCGCCAAATTAATTTCGCCCAAACCTATTTGATTGGAATAGCAAAAATGAAAAGACTTTTTCCAAGCAAGCCTATTTAAATCGACTTGTTCCAAACGGTGAAAACTCGAAATCGATTAGTTTCAACGCCGCAAATCGAAACGGCGCCTAATTTTATTTAACCATCTTATTGGCATAATCTTTAATATATACATCATACTAAATATGACTGTCACCCTAATTTGTATTAAACCGGTGTAGTACTGGATTTTCTGGAGTTTGTCGTATTAATGTAATGGGCCCCCATAAGAGTACATAAATTGGTTTTAGTTGTACGCAAGTAAACTTAAGGTAGTGCCACCAACCATCTTATTTCGCAATTTGACATAAATGGATACACGGAACGTTTTTGGATTAACTGAAATTTGCTGAAAATCGTTCGCCAACACAGAACTCGATGGATGAAATCAAGCCATTTTGCTTTCGCGAAAATTCAGCGGGAATTACCGAAACTTTTGAGAATGAAAAGTAGTTGAATTTGCAATAGACAAGTTTTGGTCGCGAACACTTGAAGATTAGCTACAGAAACGATTTCTTAATATCATCACCGACAGCCCGAATTTAAACGACATTTTTGGTGGCAAATTCATTTCGGCTAAATTTGTATGATCCAAACAGCCAAATGAAAAGGGCTTTTTGCAAGCAAGCCTATTTAATTCGACTTGTTCTAAACCGATTAGTTTCAATGCCGCAAATCGAACCGGCGCCTAATTTTATTTAACCATCTGAGTGGGGGATATCATGCCCTGCAGTTTTGGCATAATCTTCAATATATACATCATGCTAAATTTGACTGTCACCCTAAAATTGCATTTGACCGCATAGATTTGCATTTCTGGGGTTTGTAATTGTTAATGTAAAAACCTGTTTCATTTCAGAGAACGGCAAATTGTCGAATTTGAATTAGGCATGTTTTACTTGCTAACACTTTAAGCCTAAAAATAGGATCGATTTGTCTGTGACGTTACTTTTGCATTAAATATGTAAGAACGTTGTGTAATCCAAACGAAAATGATATATGCCTTATGGAAACGAACTTCTGCAAATAATTGAAAATCGACAAAATTCTGTTTCAGTATAAGCCATAACCTTTTGGCACTTCGATTTGATTTTGCCAATTTTAACAAAAAATGGAAATAAATTGTGCACTGTTGTGCCTCTCGCAAACTGCCTCAAAAGTACCCGGGGAAACGAACTAGGGGCCTCCAGGTGGAATTATGGGCCACCCGGGGGGCAAGGAATTCAATCTCCCCAGGTCGAGCTTGTGAGACTGCCAGCTGAACTGGGGGCACCGAAAAGCGCGAAAATAGCATAAATAACTGATTGACAATAAGTATGTAATTAATGCAATATCGAAACGCTGTCGACTGACGGTAATTTTAGCGTCGGATGGGTCAAGCCAAAAATACTCTGGCACACCATCCCCTCTTCCGTTGGAAAGCCAGCTTTTTCTGTAACAAGAATTTGTTATTTAACATAGGTTATTGCAAAATAGGATGGCTCGTGGGACCACTACGTTAAGTTTACTCGTACACAATGAAACAAGTTATTTCCGAAAATACATGCGCATAAACGACTGCAAAAAATTGAGGTGCATTTATTTGTTTATCAGTTTTATATATTCGTAGACAATACACATAGTTTATAGGTATTACTATTACTACAGAGTTTATTACATCTTTTAAAGTCGGCGCAAAATCTGTTTTTGCTAAAGTTTAAGCTTCTTAGCGGATCCTTTTACTTTATCTTATTAGAACATAATTTTGTGTTATAATTTCATTGAATTTTCATTATCAATAGTAGCTCTTGCTGTTTAACGCTTTGCTCAGCTACATGCGCTTATAGTAGCTGAAACTGCGGTCGAGTGAAAAAAATTGTTGATAAATGACAAAAATCAACATCTAAGTTTTATAAAGCATGGAAAGTATGTTGTTCATTCTAAACTTTATCGTTTCAGCTACTTCTGACGTCAGAGTATCTTGAGGCGGAAAGGATTAAAGCTATCGCTACAAATAACAAAGTGTACTATGGTCCAAACATTCCAACGATGTTTATCGATGGGATTCTTAACTCAAAGTCAGACAAGAAGAGCTGACGCGATACCTACATTTAACGCGTTATATAGTGAACGTTATAACAGCGATACACCGCGATGGGAGATAGTTGGCGGCGTAGCTCCAACTGGCCGTATAGAAATGCTCGTTCGTTACTAAAAACCGTTTATTATACTGTACTAGCGGCGGTAAAAAATGACATGTATCAAATTTGCTTTGGATATGACTGGTCTGTCCGCTGCCTACCGATACATATCTGGGGGATCTTTGGGACGACACTTGTTCTTTTGATGGGAAATATCAAAGTGGGGGTGTCAGTTTTTCTAATTATTACATATCAGTTTAGGTTTCTCGAGACTTGTTTGTATTTTAAATCGATCACAGGTACAATATTTTCATTCTCTGTACCAACTGTTTTAGCGTTTGAGATAGTTCTAATTAATTTAAAAACATGATTTAGAGTGTGCAGAAAACATCCATGTAAAGACAATTATACAAAGCATAAACTTAGTGTAAAATAAGTGGTTTCGGATATATGTTGACAACTTAGGTGGTTCAAAAATTAGAGGTTCCTACCGTGGGCAGGCCAAAATGATGGTGAAAATCATTTTATAATAGCTGTCGGCTACGCATAACTACAAAATGGTTTTAAATACGTATGTTATTTTAAGCAATATAGTCGAAATTCACTCAAGACGATTAGCTGCTGCACAACATTTTTTAAACAACTGGTGTGTTTACTTACGTACTTCGCTGTTTACTTGTTATTACTTTGTCAGGGATTAATAATTTGTTATACACTTGGCGGCGTAACCAGAGCTTTCCGCACAGGTGGGCAGAGGATTTACTAAGGTGGACATAGTTAACCCATGTGGAGTACATACATAAGCATGTAGTTCGCTTGTCTGGGAAGTACGGCCACCCGTGCCCACCCCACCCCCACCCACCCCTTTGGCTACGTCGCTGTATGCACTGTTATCAATATTGTTATTTTGTGTTTGCGTTGTAAAGTAATAATCAGAGCGTAGTGTAGGTAGTGGAAAGTGTGTGTTGCAGGGGTAAAAGCTTTTCAATTCCGTCTGTGTGTGTTATAGGCCATAACTAGGGAACTACAACCGATTTTTATGATCTTGGGCTCATTCGAATCGGCATAGTGGATTTCCATGTACATCCCCGATCGTTTTTGATTTGACGTCTGGTTCCGGGGTCAGAGGTCAAATGGGTGTTTTTTAACCCATTAGTACTCTTCACGGAAGCAAGGTTATATTTATCTTAACTTTCGAAATTTTTATCTGTCTGGATTTATTTCATAGTAAAGTGATAAATGCCGATGTTACTTTTTTGTTTTTTGATTAAAACTCCGGTTGTGGAGTTATGGGGTTTGACGTAGGCTTCTCGTGTTTCCTCGACCCGAAATTTAAAAATTTGTTCTGACGGCCTGGGCGGCTGAAAAGTTTCACCGGGAGGTCGTCGGGCATGGGAAACTCATTGCCGGTGTTGCTTTTGCTCTGCGGCCCATTCCATGGATATGGCGCCCCATGGTTTCTTGATCCAAAATTTCTAATTTCATTGTTATGTCCTTGGAGGCTAATAGCTTGAACTTGTGGGGTGTCGGGCATGGGACTCTCATTGCCGGTGTTAGTTTTGTTCTACCTTGTGTGGTGTTGTGTGATATGCACAGATAGCATATCTAAGTATGCTATCGACAGTTGATTGGCTGTGCGCGCAAAAGGCGTAGGTGTATCTATGCTTCACTACGCTCTGCAATCTCGTTAGAGGTACTAGTGAGTATGATGTATGTACGTGTAAATTCGGGGGTTTGTTTTAAATTATATATATATATTCCAACGTTGGTGGATGTTATATTCACAGCTAGCAATGAATGCATAAAAAGCGATGGGTTTAGAATAAATTTCAATTGTAATTTCTATCACGGACTGCGAAGCATGGTGGTTCAAGAATAAAGAAGAGTACATACTGGTGCGTTACACTAGATACTAAAACTGGTTGTATAACAAGAACATTATTAAATGTACACAGTCACCGCTACAAAATGACTTATTCTCCACTGTGTTCGGCTTCAAAATCCCCATCTGTTAACAACAACATTACTGAAAGCTTAGTCGATACTACTATGTGCCAATGCGTTGACCGCCACTCAGATGCTGTCTAGCTTAGCTTGCGACGAATACGACATCTGATCCATTACCGCTTCGCAAACCTCCTTTCAATGATTGCAATCAGTATGCAACGAGCGTTAACTATCTTGTCCTACGCTACATATTACTAGCAGTTCTTCGAAAGCGCCGTAAAACTGGCGTCTCGGGCGTATTAAACCAACGCCCAGATCAGCTAACCACGTCATCAAATAAAACAACTCAATGGCGTTTCTAGTCATGAGTTTCACCTTAAATTACGCAGTACGCAGTGTGGATGCGAACGACGTACTGAACTCAACAGCGCACATGTATCAACATGAAGTGACTAATATAATTTTGTACAGATCAAACTTTCCAGCTTACCTAAGACACCGTAAAGTTTAGGGAAAACGCGTCATTTGCTTGCTGCGTCCGGAAATTGAGATAGTGTATAATTCCAGCGCACATTTTGATGCATCAGTTTAATCACAGTGCCCACATAGCGCACCATTCCTATGTTAAAATTAAATATAAGAATAAGCTAGTCATGTCAACGCATCACTGGCATTACGAGCAACTGAATTTGTTAATAAAATTTGCATGATAATCTATTTACACCATTCAGGGAACGCATTTCAAATCTTGCCAATGAATTTTAAGGACTTAAAGTTCTAACCGTCTTGATCCGACACGACGCACGATCACTCCACAGCCCGACCGCCCTAACTACCATCTCAATGTAATCTCTGCTGTTCTTCACGTCTGCTAAATATTCTAATATGCACGTAAATGGCAGTTACACGCGTAAAAGCGCAAAGTGAAATTGCACGCGTTTGGATGTAATTACGTTTAAACGCACCGGCACGCAGTTGCGTTTACGAGCACATGTACCTAATGTATTTGTATGCGTGTCCGCGCGCTGTTTGTGGTAATAAAATCAGCATCTGATGGTTTACCCCAGCAACAGCTTAATGTTATAGGACATTTTATCCACGTAACACTCGCCAAAAATTACTGTTGCTCGCCCGGTGGGAAGGCTTACATTCCCTTTTGTCGATAACGCTAACTTTTGGTTCTCTGGGCGTCGAAGCCGTGTCGAAATACACAATTTAAACTATAATCGAGCGGTTTTGCCATAAAACCTTAGCGTGAAGTCAGAGGAACATTAAATCGAATGTTTATTTAGTAAGTTTTGATCACATAAATTGTGAGCTTGGCCACTTTCTTCTACTGTTGCTATAGTGCATAAAATAGAAATAATAATATGGTGTGTGAAAATGGCCTAACTATTTAGCTTAAATGAATTTCGTGAATTGCAATTTAATTGCACTAAAATATGAATTGGATATATATTAAGACTGTTGTAGTAAATACGCAATCGATAACATTATATAAGTTGTTAATTAATAATTGTCCTTTTGGAAATTGAGCACGCCAAAAATCGCGGATCTTTTTGGGTATTTGATAAGTTTCATACTTATACGGCACATTTTTCAGTTTACTGAGGAAAATAAAGTATAGACTGTATTGCTTTACATTTATGTAATTTGTGACTATGCTTTGCCATTTTCTTTATGATAAGCTTTCAATATTTGCAAACGGTATTTCGCTACATTCGTAACATATAAGTATGAAATAATATTAAAAATCGTTAGTCGCAGGACTTGTATCAAACGTCGCTTGGTCTCACAAAACTTGTTTTCTCTGTAAGCAGCTGAAAAGTTTAATGCAGTCTCCGACTGTGTGTGTATTCAAATTTTGTATCAGTGGAAAGGTTTTAATCCTTGAATGAACATTTTATATTTTCCGCACAACTGAAGATCAGACTTCATTTACTCCGCTTCCGAAAAGGTATCGGTATTTTTTGTGGAGGAAGTAGCTGAAATCCGAAATGAATTTGTATCTCCATATACGACTATATAAGTAAGGATATGGCATGCACGGAACCAGATATTTGCGCGAGTCTGGTAATATGTCATTTGGCCTAAAGCTCACATGGATTTGGTGGTATGAAGGCATTTTTCATATTTGGAGCGTTTGTGGACAGCAATTCGATGGATCTCTTGTTTTTTTTATTTTCGACAAAGGATTTGTGATTTTTCATATATTCTATGAATAAATGATCATATTTTGAATCAAGTATAAATAAAATATATAGTAATTTGATGTTATTGGATATACTTCCTATGATTTCTCGTCCAATGATATTAGGGACAAGGTTGTTTTTGTATTTAGCGACCATCAGGAGCCGTTCTTTGCATATCCGAGGTGCTGAACACTAGTTTTGAGATGCATAATAATTCTGTGCTATTGATTCGCACCGTCAGGCTTGTTGCTGAGCTTACAACGCGTATCACTTCAAGATTGATGTCACTGCAATTATAGTTACATTGATTTGTTGATATTTTCGGCCATCAGCTAGTGGTGAAGACTGGTTTTTGTCAAGACTGGTTTGGTACAGTGTGACGGTTTTGTTGACTAGGCTAGTAGTGCCAAAATAGCATATACTTCATGTGTGCATTGCTAGTGATGACTATTCATTTCTGTACCACTAAATATATGTGGTAAACTTTGTTTCAGCTATTACACGTTTCCTAAATTTGCTTTAGTTAAAGGTGATAGTTTTGGGTTCGGAGACAACACACAATTAGAAACGGCCCGACCGGACCGACCAATGTCTGGATCAGTCCAACACGACCCGAATTGGTCCTAAAAATTGTCAAATTAGTGTGCAGTGCTTACGGGTATTGAATGCGTGGTCTGCATATTCTGTTTCGTTTAATTTCTATCGAATCGTTGACATGCTCAGAAATATCTGGTATATATTTGTAGTGTTTCTCTGGCACAATCGTATTTTATGATACAGCTCGGAAATGTAGGGTTTGGTTAAATAATTTTGCGGTACGATTCGTTCACCTTCATTTCTGTACTTTTATACACCTTCATAAATCAGGCCGACAACGTTCAATACTGGTTAACACATTGTTGCCATTGCTCCTAAATTTGCTTTAGTTAAAGGTGATAATTTTGGGTTCGGAGACAACACACAATTAGAAACGGCCCGACCGGACCGACCAATGTCTGGATCAGTCCAGCACGACCCGAATTGGTCCTAAAAATTGTCAAATTATTGTGCAGTGCTTACGGGTATTGAATGCGTGGTCTGCATATTCTGTTTCGTTTAATTTCTATCGAATCGTTGACATGCTCAGAAATATCTGGTACATATTTGTAGTGTTTCTCTGGCACAATCGTATTTTATGATACAGCTCGGAAATGTAGGGTTTGTTTAAATAATTTTGCGTCACGATTCGTTCACCTTCATTTCTATACTTTTATACACCTTCATAAATCAGGCCGACAACGTTCAATACTGGTTAACACATTGTTGCCTTGGACTAAAAAAATAATATCAGTATGTGTTCAGCAAGATCTTATCCGTTACCAGTCATTTGCAGGATTCCACAGGCATCGAAAATTCGATTTCATAAGTGTATTGCAGAAGTATGAATGTCTTCACGGCTAGACACCCGACTAGAAACGCGTCGGGCCAAAGTCTTCTAACCGCCGGATGCCGCCATTAAGGCGAACTCGATTTTACACAGACCTATCCGAAAAATTTATCATCTCTACTTTGCATGGATGTTATTTTGCCCAACAATTAGTCAGCAACATGCGCTGCAATTTATATTGTTTGCTCAATTATTTTACATACGTATTAATATATTTTGCGTGTATTAAATGTAGATGTATATATAGGTATGCGTGCTACGATTGGTCCGCATATCCAGGTCGCATGGCGGCGCATAGCACATCCGCAATATCTTTGGCAACATATTGTGTGTTTTCCAGAATCCAGACATTTGAATCATATTATTAACGAATTCGGAGAGTATATACCTATATCATGCTGTAACGTAAAACACAATATAAAGAAGACATGCAACATAGAACGACAAAAGTATTAATGTCGTCTTTATATCGGACATTTCAACGAACTAATGTAGGAGCTTTGTGGGAATAATGCTTTATACGTTTTCTGTAGAAAATAATTATCAAAAGACACGCTGCTCGCCAGAAATAGCTGCTACCTGTCGAGTGAACGATTGGCTGGCTGAAGATTTCGGAGTTGTTAAAATTAATAATAAAACAGTACGAATTGCTAACGTAAAAGTCATGATCAAGCTTGAAGCGAACTACCGCCATTTTAGCGGGTAGCATGTGTATACAATCTTTATAAACATTCTTAAATTTGGATGAAACCGAGCACAGATATCCTGTGCACATAACTTAAGTTCCGTGGATTTAGTAACATGATGAGGGTATGCTTTCTTTGTCCATATGGACACCAGAGTTGCAACCGGGTCAGCAGCATATTACCTGGCGTCCCTCTCGCACCATTCTAAAGGGTCAAAAATAGCTTTACTACTGTTTATAAACGGCCCTATTAAGCTGTTGTAGCATGCAATTTCTTCATTCACAATTCCCAATAAATCTGTTGTCATTGTATTTTTTGGATACGTTTCCTTTGGCACGACTTGAACTCGAAAAGCTGAGAAGGCATCCAGGCGAATTGCTTTTGAACACTGAGGCTCGTCTGTAACGCTTTCAGATGCACTCAATTCTCGCACTTCCGTGATGTTATCCTTCGTGTTGTTCGCTTCTCTCACTACGATTTCAATTAAATGATCGTTATCGAGCCAGGCCTTCAATTTCCGCAAATGGGCCTAGCCGAACTGCGCATTAATCTGTCATTAACCGAGCAAAGCCTTAATCTCCCATTAAACGAGCCGAGCCTTAATCTGCCAATATAAATGCAATTTGAGCTCGGGTATGGATACCCGCGGTATGTATATATAATGATTACATCACAAAATAAGATACAGTGGTGGTAGGCCTAGCAAATGCTCCAATACACACCAAGTGCATCCAAAATTTGGCTATATAAGGTTATAAGAACGTAGCCAGCCCTGTTAGGGTCTCGACCCCGTCGGCAAATTTCTAAGTTTTGAGGTTTCTGTTTAATTTTGAAAAATGAACCCCTGTTCTAACATTGAAGCCAATTTTAAAATTAACAATATAACTTTTGCAATAAATTTGTGACAGTATATAACGTATATTTCATTTAGTTTTCAACCGTAACACGACCTTTTCTGTTAATCACGCTGACGTGAAAATCTTTTAGTTTAGTTACTAGCAATAGCGGACATAGGATTTTGATTTCAGGGAATAGGTGTTCTCTATTTTGACACAGATCACACGCAAAATGTCTGAAAGATAAGGGTCCTAGCAAGTTTTTGGCAAATGAAAAGACAAAAAAGCTGCGATGCGTAGTGTGAATAAATAGTTTGGAATTTTTGCGGATCAGTTTCGTCTAGTGCTCAAGCTTGAACCAATCCTTCCGGAAACAAAGTTATGCTACACACATACTGCCAAACACTGGCGGTATCGACTCCATATATAAGCGATATTTTTAAACGTTAGCGAGCTTTAGCATAAAATTTTAACAGCGAACTGTATTTTTTCAAATAAGAAAAACATAAATGAATAAATTTTCAAAATACAATAGCTGCCAAGATTTAACAAATTATAGAAGTAAAAAAATAAAATCGAATACATAGGGAAGCATTACACGTGTACGTACGCTATTAACCCTTTCATCCCGAATTAAATTTGTGTATCGTGCACTGTTTGACAATCCGAAGGCTTCGCCAGGGATCGAACCCGGAATGTACGGAAGAAACTTGTATACGCAAACCACTGACCTATCTGGGAGTTGTTCGGTTCCTTAAGGAACCTCAAAACATGAGCGAATAACAATGTACGTTCAAACGTACGATATACGACAAACTCAGTAAACACAACAAGTCAATGTGTGTTGGGTACACTTGGATCTAGTGGGCATGAGAGGTAGTTATGCGATACTTTAATTTTTAATTCAATCGAAACAATATGAGCAACAGCTACTTCGAAAAACATTAACAAACTGCCTAGCTGCGGAAAATAGAAGACAAACTATGTCGTCTTTCTTAAATTCTGTAAGTTCCAACTACTATAATTGTAGTGGTTAATTCTCCATGATTGCAGCGTTTATAAGCTTATATTAAGTATATACATGCAAAAAAATAGGAAGACCGGTTTAGGGGTCTGACCCGGTGACCAGTTCGACATAGTGACACGGTCGCAACTCTGGTGGACTTGGTGTATGTCATAACATTTCGAAAAAAAATGGTGTTGGTGGCTACACGTGGTTTTTACAGGACTTTAGATCTATGAAAATTAGATCTGAATTAAAATGTATAACTTGCAATTGTTTTCCGTCTATACGTATGCCATTACATTCGTCATATAATTATGTATTTTTCTATTAATATACCTTTGGAACATTGCATTAAAATTGAAGATGGACAATAAAAAATAAACTTTGTATGGACAATAATTATGTAATTATGATTGACTGTAAAAATTATAAATTTATATTTTGAAATTATGGGGACTCTTAGTTAATACGGTTTCGGGCAAGCATTTTGTTTTTTTAAACTGAAGTGTTGGAATTAGAATCGCCGCTACAATATTAGGTAAAACGGTTTATTTGTTGTAAGCAGTAAAACATGGGGCTTTGGGAACAACCACAATGGGTGTGGGTGGATGTTACTATACAGTGGGCGTTACTGTACATTGAACAATTGTTCGATCTTCGAAACGTATTTTTACAAACAATTATTGTATTAAAATTACATTTTCGTGAGCGTGAGTCTTTTAGGCTAAATACTGTAATGTCGTAAAGACTATGTTTTATATAGTTATTTATATATATATTTAGACTGCTTGGTTATGTCAGATCATGCAATAATGTGAAAAATCGGCTCGAATGACCCCGTTTTGTGCCCATTCTCGTTTTTATGGAGACGTGGCTATACAGTATTCCGTATTTATAAGCAAACATGCATTACATTTCAACCCCGGTAAATACTTTAGCAATCATAATAAAAAATTTTTGGTGTTCTTCACCCACCACAATTTATTCTAGTGATTCACACCTAAGGGTTTCCACTGGACCTTGCGGTACCCTCATCCAGCGTTTTGCTTTTACGTGGTATCGCCGGTAGCCCAAATCCACGAGCCCTTGAGAGGGCTGTTGTGGTGGTTTATAGCATGTATGTTGTTTGAATAAATTCATAATGTAAGTTTTATTGTTTACAAAGAAATTTGGCAAAATTTCAAAAAGTTTAAAATATGCCATGGATAGTGGCAAACCCTATTCGTTTTAAAATAAATTTTACTGAAAAAAAATCATTTTTTCTCGCATAGAAAGTAAATATCGTAATCTGTGTTGTTCTATTGAGAGTCCATCAATGTACTCTGAAGTAACTCAGCAATTATGTTCAAAAATTTCTACCTCACTTGCTAGTTGTATTTCTTATGCTAAATAATCAGTTAACACAAAAGAAATCATGTTATCCATGTCACCAAAATCTATCACTGCAAAATCAAACTGAATTAGATTTTCCATAAATTCATCGAATTTAGTTTTACCCATTGGAGGATTTCGTAATGACGTCACTCCTAACAACAACGTTTATCAATCTAACTTTCTGTAGATAAAATTTTGTTAGTGTTTCCACAATTTCACAACTACCATGTTTTTCGCTGATCTAAATTCTTTTACTTCATTACTAGTTCCTATAAAAACGCTATTAGTTTCATACAACCTAACTTTATTAAATACATTATTCCATATAATTAAGAAATGCTCCAATTTTTATAACTTTTTACTCTTACAATAAACTGTGTTTCATTTTTTGCTTGTAACCCATTCAATATCATACTGTACTGTATCACATTTTTCCAGGTATACATACATACCTATATCAATGCCTACTACAAACAAAGTTAACAAAGCTACAAAAGTTATTTCTTTTGCCATTTTTCACCTTTACTTGACGATAGAACTCCTTTTAAGCTATTTTATTCCAAAATACTTCTTTGCTTTTATTTATATGCAGTTCCGCTGGGTATTCTCCCATAGCGAACAAAACTATTGCTTCATTTAATTCCTTAGTAAACTCAATTACAACTCTTACGTTCCCTTCTGCTGGGTTTGAAATGTAATTACAGTCACTGCTATAGTCTACTCATATCAACACAAAAAATTTTTTACCCTCCATCAAAATTAGACCTGTTTAATCTTATATAGTCAGTTCTGTAGTTTAGTGCATATAGTATATTCTGAAACACTCGTAAATTGTTACCTGAATTACGTGGTGGCGCGACAATACGGCAACTTATCGTCGTTTAGAAAAAGAGTAAAACTATTGATGTCAGGTAATTTAAAGTTGAAAAGATTTTTTTATTCCACCTGTATATGATTCTTGTGTTAGTTCCCATACGTATATTCTTCTTGGAAGTTTACCATCAAAAACTGTCCAGAGCACGTTTTGCAATCCTTTGTTAACTTAAACTTTGTGTATTTTTTAATTCCTGGGAAAGTCGCACCTGTTGCATTTAGTATTTTATCTTGCATTTCTAAAGCTTGCTTAGTCAGTTTAGATTTGGCAACGTAAAGCTTGAAGTCATTAATACGTATTTTATAATTTTTATCTTTATCATGCCAAATAACAACATTCGCGGCACTCCTACTAGACTCAAATTCAACTTTTGTTTTTGGTGCTAAAAACTTATGTATAAATTTCATATCAATAACTACATGAAAGTATGTTCTGCCTTAGTGGAAGCCATGAAATATGTTTGTTTAATTAGTGCACCATCGTTGTCTTCAAAACCATCGAATGTATATAGTGCGTCGCGTGCATATATACTGCCTAGTAATGTGGCGTCGTTATAAGTTGCCCGCCACGTGGAAGTTTTGTCCACGTACAGTCTACATAACACCGTTAACGATGTAGTGTACCGAACACCAATTATATATGGTGTTTCGGACACCCTTAGCATATATGTATGGTGTCATGGACGCCCTAAACTGTTGTTATTTGTTTTTCCGTAGCATGGAGTTTATACAGTACACGCTGTGACCATGCACTTTCTACGCAAAGCTTTAAACAGCATGGTTTATTGGATACAATCAATTGGGTAAATAATTAAAATTTTCACTTAGCTAATTTTCCCGCCGTTTTTATACAACTGTTCAAACATGGGGTGTCGAAGACACCATAGTGCAATGAACACTTTATCCGCGACACTATTAATTGTGCTGCATAGTATGGTCTTTATGACTACCATGCACCATGGTATGGTCGTGATCACACAGAGACAAATCTTTTACATGCGGGCGTTTTATAACGTAAACGCCGCATAAATACTGTTGCCTTTGCTGCTCGTTCATATATAACATATGAAGTATGTATTTTATCCAAGGATAATGTCTTTGGTTAAACGTAACAGGTTCTCCATCAATTTTCATTTGGACAGACGAAAATATTGCATATCCAAACGTGTTGCAAGGTATAAATTTTGCATTTGGTGGTAAATTTTTACCATCATTTTTCAAAATCTGTAATATAAGCATAAATTTAGGACAAGTCAATACAGTCAAGAGCGCTTTCACCTATCTTAAAATGTAGTGAATCGTCTTCAACTGCGCTTGGTAGTAATTCGTTAGTATTTGTTTTATCACTTAATACATGCAACAGCTGTTTATTTTTACCATTTACAGGTCGTTCATGCACAAATGAAGCTAGTACAAGTACAGGTGTTGAAAATCTTAAAGGTTTTGTACCTATGTGTTTGCCATGTGTTAAATGTCGTACTGAAACCCAACAAATTTGCTATTTCTTCAGATAATTTAAAATTTCAGCGTTGTTTAAACAGTAAACACTTACACGGTCACAGAATGTATCCAAGTCGAACTCAATGTCTGTACCGTATAAATTTAAAAAATTAATCACAGTGTTTTTACCATAATTACCTGTTTCAACGGTAAACCGCTCCCATCTTTTATTTGTAAAATAATCTATGTCGCTGTATTGTATGTTTATATATTTTTAGGTAATATTTCTAAAACCTTGACCTTCCTCGCAACAATAGCTGTAAATAGTTCAACTTGTTTCGCGTTAAGGTCGCAAGTAGTAATATGCTCCGTTTTAATAAATGTACAAACATTTAAAACCTTTTAAGAATATAAATATACTCTGCAAACTTATTAAATTTATCTATATTCCTACAGCCAGTAACTATTACATTACCACTAACAAACACCAATGCAGTGCTTTTATTAATGTTAAATTTCAAAGCATGGTGCAATTAGATTAATGCAAGGCTCCATATATTGTTATTGATGTTGCATAATATTTTTTGTTCAATTTCATTAAACCAACTACATTTACCATTTCAGGCGTTATATTGCACACATATCCCAACATATTTAATTCCTCATCACCTATCTTTAACAACTTATTTGCTTCATCTAGGCTTCGAACACCTACTAAAGTCAATTTTCCGTTTGAAAAAAACTAATATAGTCCCACGCGGTTTGAAACACCAAATTGCTGCGTTGAAATACTCTTCATCATAATGTACATTATTTAAAAATATTGACAGTTTCATTAAATCAATATCACATGCAACGTCGCCTGTCATGGTTATATTTGTTATTGTAGTATCTATTTCAACACATTTATAAGTAGTTTTCCTTATAAGGGTTTCCACTGGACCTTGCGGTGCCCTCATCCAGCGTTTTGTTTTTATGTGGTATCGCCGGTAGCCCTAATCCACGAGTCCTTGAGATGACTCTTCTTGGTTTATTTTTCAAAGGCGCGCATTTGCATGCACAGAGCGACTAATATGTTTTGACCAAACCATTTTTATGTCATATTCTCTCATCGAACAAGCTAAGACCTATTCCCCAATAATTATCCCATTCACTAGTAATAATTGCGTTGCAGGTGTTCATAATTTCCTCTCGGACTGTTTTGTCTAAATTTTGATAGCAAATCAATCTTCGTTATTTCAGCAGTTACCTCTTTCCACTCATCATCATCATCATCATCACACCTTTTAAATATTTTTCCCAATTATTTTCTGCATGCTTGGTTTGTATGTTCCCATCACCTCATAACTTTCAAAATCTTCAAAATACCTTGCTTTTTCACTTTGGTACCATTGTTCAACACAATTATACAAAATACCATTAATATAAAATTTGAATATATTGAAATTACCAAACACACTCCACCCTGATCTAAACAAAACCATATGCGGCGTTCACGTTATAATGCTCCCAATGTTTGGAACCTATGTACACCACTGAGCGTCAGGCACACTATTGCCAATAGGATGTCTTATGCACCGCCATGCTTTTAATAAATTTTTCCAATGTAGCTAGCTAGGGATATTGCCACATCTCGACAGTGTCAAGCACATCGTGTCTTCTTGCAGTTTTATTGAGAGTATGCGCCATTACTTATTCAACGTTCATATGGCATAGATACAAATACCGGGAATTTAAATAAGTCTACACGCCACAAATGGCTAATAAACCGCATTAGCTAAAGAAGGTGTCCGTTATAGTTAATTCGCGCCAAATTGGTAGCTAAGGGCGTGTACGACACTGTAAAGATAAAATATAGTAGCTAAGAGTATGTCTTACACACATCATTAGACGGTCAGGGTGACACCCATACTGTAGGGTCGCGACTACAGGGGGATAAACGCCGTAATAGGTGCGCCTGTTGTGCTAACACAAAACTTTATATGCTTTATTGTTTTTTAAATCAAAGTCAAATTTTTTAATGCATTACATATAGTTCTTTAAATATCAAATTTACCACGGTTGCTTATATAACTTTTTCCATTTTGCAACTTGTATTCTTCCTCTACCAAATGCAGCGTCAGGCACATTGCCTAAATGTTTTTCAAATTTTTCTGAATCCAATGGTCTAAATGTAAAATATTTAACAAAATCAAAAATATTTGAACCCTTTTTCTTATTCGCGTAAACAACACGGTTATTGTCATCTAATTTAACATTTTTAATATGTACAAGCATTTTTAGCCTTCTTATTTAATTTTTTTGGAAATAAATGCATAATATGAGTATCCGTTTTTCGTTCATTAAGAATCTCAATTTCATTTTTACTGCTGGCTTTTCTTCAACCACATTCCTCTTCATATTATGTTCCAACCAATTTTCTGGAACATCAGCCATTTTACGAACGATAGTGTTTATCAAAATAAACAAATACTTTACTACTGGTGGCGTTAGTAATTTACGTTTCTTTGAAATGCAAATATTTTTATCTGCAATGCTTTTAAGAATGTTAGTTTTCTTTTGTGTATTGTATGCAATTTCACTGAAAGCATAAATTAGTGAAGCTGGAGCCTTGTTAATTACAGCTGTTACAATTTTCGGACAACACTTTTTCAAAAATCGCAATGTTTCAATATGTTTTTATGTGTTTGGACATAATTTTTTAATTGTGTACAAACAGACCTTTTTAGCGTATACAAACATACCCTCATCATTTGGAAATATACACTCTCTAACTGTTAACATGTTTTCTGTATTTGGTTTGAGATCTAAGAACAAGTATCCATAGGGTTTAGTTGTTGCTTTTTCAAAAGCACTAAGTAGAAAATTGCTTTTCGATAGCCACTTGCATTTCTTGTAATTGTTCTCATGTATTAACCTTCATGATATAAGTTTTGCGTTACAAATATTGTACTGAGTTTGTTTTGCCCCATGCGTGAGAAAGCTGCTGCTAACTTTTTGTCATTTGCTGCTTCTAACATTAAATAATCAAGCACGCAAATGGTATGTCCTGTTATATTTTGAGGAAGTGTATCGGGAGTACTTTCATAAAGGTCCAAGTTGAGAGTTTCATTTAATAATTTAGCGTATATATTTTGAAAAATGCTGTAACAAAACAATATTTTATCAACGGATTTATCAAACATTTGAAACTTTAACAGTTTTCCAATCCACTCTGTCGTACCGCAGCCAGTTTGCCCGCTGACAACGCATGTGAATGGTAATTCTAAGGGTAACACAATTATATTTTGTGCATGTTCGCTTTTTGTACTTTCACCGGATGAACATGTTTTCTTGAGTCTGTGCAAATTTTGACGACATAAAAATTATATTGACATTTGCCAAATATGTAAGCCATGTTTATTCCTTTTTTACTGTCCACATATACCTTTTAAGCATATAATAAACTTTGTTAAGTTTAGGGCTGCACACGACTACACATAGCGTACTCCCATATCTACACATTACACTACACAGTTCTATGACAACTTTCTGTAGTCCTATGACTACACATACCATACTCCTATGACTACGCAAGATTACAGACTACAAAGTTCTATGACTACGTTCTGTAATCCGGTGACTACCTACGTTCTGTAATCCTGTGACTACACATACCGTTGTCCTGTTATTCCGTTCCTCAGTCTTATGACCACGCATACTGGACTCCTGCGACTACATTTCGTAGCCCTATGAGTACGCATTACGTTGTTACGACTACGCATTACATAGTTTATTACTACGTTCTGTTATCATATGACCACGCATACCGTAATCCTGTGACTACGTTCCGTAGTCCTATGACCACGCATACCGTACATCTATGACTACATTTCATAGTCCTATCAGTGCACATTTACATTGTTATGACTACGATTACATAGTTTATGACTATGTTCTGTGGTCCTATGACTACATTTCATAGTCCTATGATTAATATACCGTAATCTTATTACTACATTTATTGCTATACAGGTCTAAGGTTTCGTTCATGAACCCATGAGTGCATTAAATTTGGGTAACCTAACCATTTTACAAGGTATTCTGTACCTTGTTTACCTTTACGTTTGCTCAAAATCCTTTCAATCTTATATGTATCATCTTTAACATAAACATGCTGTAGCTGTACCTCTGGTGCATAAAATCTTCCCAGTATAGCTTCATTGTTTGCATCTACTAGCTCGTAAACTGGTGGACCAAACGCAAATGGTGCACTGATTGTGAACACTTCTAATGACCAAAGCTGGTGAAAACCTCGTTCAAACGGTACCCTATCTTTACTTATTCGCACAATGTCTCCAATTTGAAATTCATAAGCAACCTGAATATTTGTAGACGGAAAAAGTTTTTTTCTTATGTCATCTTCATTATCTTCAGATACCTCCATGGGTTTAAAACCATATCTGTTTTCAGTGCTACTGTAACATTTTACTATACCTTGCAAGACGTCTATATACCTTTTGCTATTCTTTGCAGTAAAGAATTTATATATTTTTCCTTTAAGTGTTGTAACGAATCTCTCTGCAATACTTGCCTTTGTCTCTCTGTTTTTGTTGTGTAAAAATTAACACTTCTGCTTTTGAAATAATCATTAACTGTACTATTTACAAATTCTTTTCCGTTATCAGTTTGAAAATTGTTTATGTTAACATTTTTCAGCATTGATTTCAATCCTTCTGATATTGTACTAGCTTGTTTGTTTTTAACCCCAGAAACTTGTGCAAATTTTGTGAAGCACTCTAAAATTACTAGTAAATACCTATTACCATCGTTGTATGTAAATATGTTTGTCATATCAGCCAAATCCGCCAAATATAGATCACCAATACCTTCTACAACTGTACGCGTTCGACGAAACCGCACACGTCTTGGTTTATGCAGCGTGTACGTTTCTTCACCGTTTAACCTTTCTTTCATACTTTTAAGTGCCACATTCAAACCAGGCTATCGTGCTTCCCTATACAGCTTTGCTCCTGTTTGCATACCCAGCAGCATTAGTTACATCGTAGTAACTTTTTCTCAATTCAACATGCATTTTTACATATATAATTTGTAATGCCTCATAAGAAAATTTAGCATGCCGTCATTATTTCTATCCGAACTTGATACCGGCACCTTCTGCTATATCCAAAAACAGCAGATGGTGGTTTACATATAAAAAATTTGAGTATATTATAATTCATTTTACTTTAGTCTTTCAAACTTTTCACATGTTTACGGATAATACAATCACAGAGGCAAGGAAATGCAAAAGGTCTGAGCATATCAAATTTACTTTGTCTTAGTTTAGTATTTCACACCTTTCACATTACAGACAAATTCAATTAAATACACATATAATATAAATACACACATTTTTATGCAACGTATATTAGCAATTGCACCGTTGTGTACTTTCAAACACACTTTATTTTTTTGTGCAACATATTTTACTAATTGCACCTTTGTGTGTTTTTCATATCATTCAACAATGATAACAATTTATCATCAAATATATTATAATTTCCATATGCATAACTGCAAATACCATCATTATTAATAAACCTCTTATCATCAAAAGCACTTAAACTTATTATATTTTGTTTAATTGTTTGCAAAATATGTTTATTTGACCTAATCATATTATGCCTAGTGTTAATGTTTTGGAATAAAACATTTTTATAATTTTGATCCCTTAACTTATTTTTAACTATAGACTTTTTAACTCCCTTGGACCATTTTTCCATACCATTACATTTAATACTATACATTTTCGAGCGTAAATCAACAAACTCTTCAATAGGAGCACCTCCAGTGTCATCCGTGATTTTACCCAAAACTTTTTTTGTTTAGGGTAGAAAATAAAGGATGGTCTGCGGGATAATCACTCATATCAAAGAGATCTTGGTCTACTCTCATCTCTTTATATATATCATCAGTACACACAACATAACATAAAGAACCAGTATCAGTAAATATTAATTTACAATTAAATTTAGTTGTCACGTAATTATAATGGAAATCATACATTAATATTTTAGAAAGCTCAAGAACAGAAAATCCCACATAAATTGGTTTACACAAATTTATTGTTCGTGTGTTCATTTTAACAGCTACCAAATTGTTATTGAAAACACTACACATATTGTAGCGTGGGCTGGCTACTAATTTTTTTTATAGTTTTGTTCACATGTAGCTAATTTCACATCAATATAAGCGGGTACATTTTGCATCGTTTGACCAAAAAATGTATTGTTTAATAATTTATATAAATCCTTTTCAAAATCACTTTTTGCATTCTTACGCATATTAGTGTTAAACCTAATGTATGGTTCCATCCAGTTGTCTTGAGTAGATGAAATCACTCTATAGACATGTTTAAGCTTCATTTCAAACTTTAAATAAAGTTGTAAATTCCTAATATGTAATTTATATTTTTGTTTTTAAATAAGTTGGAAACAAGCTTCTGAACTGAACCAGTCATTACATCTAAGTGCTGTCAGTAACTTGAAGTTTCTCAGGAGTTAAAGGATAGTCATTATGACTATCATGTGGCTCATCAGGGTACTCCAAGTCTACCTCAAGTATATAACCAGTATCACTGTCTGTATTCACAGCAGACCTGTCATTATCATCAATTTCTTTTTGTATCAACTATTAGGGCAGCTTCTGTGACATTAACTAACCATACAAATTATTTGCGTCCTAAAATCGATAATATATAACGGTGCCAAATTTACGTTGTAAGTTTCAGGTAGGTTCTTGTTATTAGCCTTCGCGTATCTGTGTGAAACTACTGATACACCGACAGGTATACCGGCTTCAAAGAACGTATACATGTCTTGATCCATCAGTAATTCCAACTCAATACCCGTCAGCTTCAAACAAGCATCCCATGCAAAACTTGGCAATGTTATATAATGTACTGGATCTAACATAGATTTATCAATACAAAATGTACGGAAATTTTCAAAAAATTCGCATAATAATACATCTGTACACAAGTATAGGTCGTGATATTCTCCTAAATTTTTAATTCTCATTTGCTCCCAAACTTTGTGAGAATGCGCATAATCCTCTTCACTTACTTCATTATCTGTCAAACTAGAATAAAATTTTTGTTGGGGGTAAGCTCCTGTCACTGAATTTTTTATAGTTATCCATATATTGATATGGATAAACACCTTTAAGCAGTAACAAGTTCATGTTACTACCATAATATTTATTCATTGCAGCAAAAATGTAGATACTACATTGTTTCAAATAATCCACTGATTTTTCCAAAGAGGTAGTTAGGAATTGCATGATGTCAATAAAACTAATCTTCCATCCAATCTCCTCCTCTTCAGATCCAAAGATTGGTCGAGTACAAAACTACTGCTAGTAGTTTTCTTACATTTTCTCTTAATGAAAAGCGTAAATACTCTTTCATACCTTTAGCCGTGCACTCAATTTCAAGACCTATATCAATGCACACTTCACCTAGCTCCTGCATAATCAAGTGACTATCGTAACGCTTCAAATTATGAAATGTTATTGTAACATCTCTGGTTAATTTATATTCTATATTGCACTTCAAATGTGCAGCACCGCGGTACGTTCCACAAATGTGGCAATGGTCCTTGGCTTTATCGGTAGGAACAAATTTACAACCACTTTGCATTCTTATGCTGAATTTTATCATTATCGGTCATTATAATTTTAGCTTGCATACCAATATTTTGATAAGTTTCAGATTTTTCAATTATAGCATATAAAATTTTTTGACAGCATCTTGACCACAGTAGATCTGTGGCTCATCTATTGGCAACTTATTGTGGCAACACCGTATCACTTCAACCAAACCATATCCGCAAGGAGTATGGCGTTGGTATGCTGTGGTTGCAGAAATATTGGGGTTGGGATCACATCTATCTAGTTTTTCAAGCAGACATTCAAAGTCTGCATATATTACATAAGGTGCGCGTTGCATTTTATGTAAATTTTTAAATTTTAATTTGAGGTCTAGGCATCTCAATCTTTGAGCACTTGCCATTTCTGCACAGTACCATATGCTCATCGCGCACCTTCTCACTATAACGTGGTATCAAGCATTTAAAGCAAAAGACTTTTTAGTTTTATGTTTTCTTTGGTCATGCAATTAGTCTGTTCAGGTTACGTACAAAGCGGTAATAACCTTTGTACAATAATATATGCATATATTTCTGGTGCTGCCTATTTGAAATAAACAGGAGCTATGTGCTCACCTTCAAGTTCATACACATTTATAGCAATCTTATTTCGCTCTTCAAATTTACTGATGTCTCGTATCTTAACGGTATATTCTATACTTTCCATGTTCACCTCTGCTTCAAATTTTTCATAATTGCTAATCTTATGAGGATTCGCAATAGTAGGATATCGTGCAGCTAAAACACTACACGTAAAACATTTTAGGTCATTATGCTGTATATTCAGTGCAGCATATTTATTCTTCACCCACTGCGGAAACTCTTTATAACTTGAACCTTGCAGCGGTCGGTAAGTGTTGACATGTACGTCAGCGTTGTGTACTTGTTGTAGCATCCATCCTGACCCTCTAGCCTCAAACTCATCCAATTTTAGGAGAAGTTCAGTAAAAATACTTGTCAATTCCTGGTAATAATTTGAACCAGGTGTGAACAATAATGTGCATGTGTTTATATGCGCGTTCAAGAAATCTCCTTTAAATTCTACATTTACACTTGTACACTAATCTATAATTTAATGCTACGGTAAACTCCACAAAAGTTCGCGGCTACTATTACAAAATGTAATCATATCGCTAAAATCAGTCTTAGGTACTAAATTATCCATTTTTCAGTGTCACGGTTTTTTGTTTCATCCATTGTGGTTGCCAATCTCAATTTAGTTTATTAAATTGTTTATTTAGAGCCAACATCGGCTCACGCTTCAGATGCTGTGTTTGTTCTACTCCCGTTTGCCGATCTTTCTCCACGGTAGCCTGTTGTTGCTCTACTACTGCCAGATGTTGCTGCTCTACTATTTGTACTTGTTGCTGCAGCTCCTGTAGTTGCTGCTGCAGTCGTTGTTGCTGTTTTAAACGTTGTAATTTTAGGTTGTTGGTAATATAGGGGTGTTGGGGTTTGGGTGGTAGCAATAGTTTATTTACATGTGGTGGTGTTCGTAATATGCAGGGTGGCAATCGCTGGTGGAAACGACTATGTCGCATCATCGAATCCTTTCGGTTAAATTCTCGACCACAAAAATCACAGTTAAAATGTACTTTATCGGGCACACTTTTTGTTGTGCCGTACCAAATAGTCTCCGGACGAAAAGTCCAATTAACACATATTACAAGTAAATGGTATTTGTTAAATTAATTAATAAACTAATTAAATTCGGAGCGCAAAATTTAGTAACCAATTTCTGTCATCATAAAATCAAACTTTATTGCTTTTAACGAAATCTGTCGATATTTATACATTTTCGTCTGTCGAATGGTCTTCGCTGATTAGCTAATTCAAAATTACGTATTCGACGGTTATTGGATAATTTTCCACCAAAATGACATTGATTAATGAGTTTCTGCAAAACTTCTAAACTAGTTGGCACAGTCAGTTCGTTTTCTGAAAAATCATGTAAAGTTTTCTATTCAATTGCTGTGTTAATACATGGGTTTACTAGTAAAATTTTTAGCTGTCGGAAAGTAAAATTTTTAGACATTTAGCTGTCGGAAAGTAATGTGTTGAAATTTTATGCAAACTTATAGTGATTTTTTCTTATGAGAAATGTGTCATAGTAGTATTTAGTGTACAAGACTCATGCTCATGAAAATGTAATTTTAATACAGTAATTTTTTATAAAAAAAGGTTTCGAAGATCGAACATTAACCCAACTTACTGTAAACTGTAACACCTACTGTACAGTAACACCCACACCAACAGTGGGTGTGGGTGTTCTTAAAGCCCCATTTCTTCGCTACCGTTGTATATATCACGTTCTGATGCAATGCAGTCCAAAACCTGATTTCGACATACCATCCACAATCCATGATTTTGATTTGTTAATTCTACATCCGCATCATATCTCGACCTGGTTGTTATGTTTTGTTGTGACGCGTATATTTTAATAACGGAAGACTCCAGTGCAAAAAGTAGCTGATTGACTTTTGTGGAGAAATTACGTTATACAAAATGTTATAAGTAACGTTTCGGGCTCTTTGTCTTGAGCACAGGTTATAGGACAAAAACTGGCGGATTACAGAAATAAGTCTGCTAAAAGTAGTAGATTGACATAGCCTCATGTAACATCTTAGTGCAAAATGTAACAGATTGACGCGAAGCCTGTTAATTTGATACATTTTCCGCAAAGGCGCTTACTGGCTACCAAAGCAAAAGCGTACACCTTTTGAAAGTATATAAGCGGATGCAGTCCTATATTTTCTGACAGAAACAGACAACCACACACGACAGCATCCTTACCAGTTGCGTTGCTATCCCGTTGCGGTGTGCGTTATAATATAGATGCGGTATGGCTCTTTCTGCTTACAGTATGCGCTAATTCCAATTTCGGTTTAAAAGTCGCGTCTATGTAATGTGGTTTTTACCGTATAACATTATTGTGATATTCTGCATTTCAGGACATTTTTACCGATACGGTTAATTAAACTTAGCAATATAGTTATAAAATAAATATAGGAATTGGTTCTGAAGACTGCGTCTGGTAAGACCGAATTATGTGCCTCATTCGATTATAAATCACGGTGCCAGCCATTATGTCCCATTAAGCAGCCTTTCGCATCTATATTATGCATCATTTACCTTAAGATGCGTGCAGCAGGGTCGGATTTTGTCACAGTCTTCCGCGGCTCTAAAGCCATGCTTGGCTAGCCGCGGTGAGCCAGTGTGACATTTTTTGGTCCGAGCCAGACCTTACAAATATATTTAGCTAATAGTAAAGTATGGCTGATAAATTGTCACCAGGGCCGGAATGGGCTCTAAAAGCCTGAAATATATGACAACAATGGAAAATAGCTAAAACTGGAAATCGATGATAGTTACGATCATATATACGTCAAAGATCCTTCCAGTTACAATAGCACCATTTTCATGTATGAAAAAGCGCTTTTTACATAGCTACTAAGTTGACTTGTAAAAGGCGCTTAAACAAAAATTTTGAAAATAAATATATTTACTTTTTATTTTACCTGAATTTATGCGCTTTGCTTTTAATTACTACTTATCTTGCCTCTTTTGGGCCTAGAGCTAAATATTTTCGATGTAACACAACCTGTTAAGCTGAATGTAATAAATATTTTTCAATAGCCTGTTCCGGCTATCAACCCTCAGACATAGCCACTCCTGGCTCGTACAAACATACTATGATAGTTTAGCTATTTATTTTATTTACGAAGGGCCGGATGTGGCTGCGCGTTTTTGTCATTAACCCTGGACTTTGGAATTTGGAATTGGCCCTGTGACAGAATTCGGCCGTAGGTGCACACATCTTAAGGTAAATGATGCATTATAACGCACACCGCAACAGGCAACCACACACGACAGCGTGCTTACCAGATGCGTTGCTATCCCGTTGCGGTATGCGTTATAATATAGATGCGGTATGGCTCTGCTAACACTATGCGCTAATTCCAATTTCGGTTTAAAAGTCGCGTCTATGTAACATGGTTTTTACCGTATAACATTATTTTGATATTCTGCATTTCAGGACATTTTAAATGATACGGTTAATTAAATTTAGCAATATAGTTATAAAATAAATATAGGAATTGGTTCTGAAGACCGCATCTGATAAAACCGAAGTATGCGCCTCATTCGATGATAAATCACGGCGCCAGCCATTATGTCCCACTAAGCAGCCTTTCGGCGGTTGACAGGGGTGAGAAACTGGCTGGCGGCGTCTGAGTTCGATATTACGATACGGCGTGGATCGGAACAATAATACCGAACGACGTTTCCGATGCTGATGAAAACCTACCGTTTGGCAATCTTATTCAGTAAGTCAATCCAGTTCAAGGAATGTAAGGCAGGTTTTACTTTTCAAATGTAGAAAGACATTACAATTTCTTTTTCTTTCTATTCTTTTCAATATAAATGTGTCTGGGTGAGTGTTTTCAAGATGCTTTGTACCATAAAACTGTGTGTTTAGCTAAATCACGTCATCTGTTTTTAGGACAACGCGTTTTGGCGGTGAGCCTTCGAAAACGGCAAAGCCCGCCACATCGACGGCGGCAACCGCGGAATATGACAAAGAGCCACAGTCACCGCTGGTACGCCAGCTCCACTCCCTTCGGCATCGCCTCTTGATGAGGTTTGCCAAACAATCGTCGATCATATAGCCAGTTTTCCATCAGAGCGCAACCATTTAAAAATCCTCATAGGAGATACCTGAGTGCGTTGTTATCCATCAGCAAGATGTACGAAATATATCTAGAAAACAACAACGCTGTCTCACTGTTGTATTATAACGATGTTTTCTCCACACAATTTAACTAGTCGTTCGGCAACCCGCGCACCGATATATGTAGTGTCTGCGACGGAAACGGCGAAGGAGTGGACAAACACAAGCAGAAAGCTCAAATTGCCCAAGGTGGTAATCGGGCGCCAGCGGCGGACAGGGACATCCGTTTTATAACGTTTGACATGAAAATGACTTTGCCATTACCGAGGCTGAACTTCTCAGAGGCATTTTATGTCCGCCAGTTATGGCTATGCAACGCTGGTGTGCATACGTTGAATAAGTCTACGGGACTGGCTGTTCGGTGTTTTATGTTCACAGATCGAAAACCAGTTTAGTAGTGGATGTCCAGAGATCGCGAAGAGTGTCCTGATGTTCGCCGAAAACAACGCCTCCAATAACAAACACTTGGTGGCATGGACTGATTCTTGTACTGGTCAGAGCAAAATCTTCAATGTTCGTGATGTTAAAGCTTTCTACGCAGAGATCAAAGGCGATGATACGGATAGCCCATTGCGATTTAGGTTACGGAACAGTTCAGCAAATCTGTACTTAAAGACTGAAAGTAGAGCAAGGTTCTAAATTGAGGTTCAAGTACTGTAAATTAAAGACAAGGTCCATTTTGCAGCGCATATTAAATCCGCAAGACCCATAAGGCGATAGCGTTTTAAATATATAAAACTTTGAGTACGTTTGTATATAATTTGAATGGTCTTTTGTCATGTCTGAGGTCTTGGTGTTACCGCTATTTGAACGATAACACGCAGATACAATAACTGATTTTATCGTATTCAGCAATCTCCAGCACCTGTATCCATATTCTAGCCCTCTTCTGCATAAAATTTAATTGAAATATCTGCAAATTTTTAATATTTTGGTCTTAAACTTTATCGTTTTAGCTGGTTCAGGATCCTACGATGTTAGGGATTTATCAGGTATAAAATACTGACCAATATGTTCAGTGGAATAATGCCCCTATAAGTCCATGGTTTATTCCAGTAAGAAAATCATTCTGGCAAAATTTTGAAAGTTTATCTTTTTTGGATATATTTCAATCTAGCTTAGGCCACAAACGAATGTTCTAATAAAAAATCGCAACAGCAGCGTTGTAGTTCTCGATGATATTATGCTTAGCATCCTATATTTTCAAGCTCTCAAAGTTACGCCGACTAAGATCTTAACTCACGCTGAGCAGGAAATCTTCATGAAGGTTGATATTTCATGTGCTCAGAGTGATATGTTATAGCTATTATTTGTATAAATATAGCTTTTATTTTACATAGTTAGCAAAATCAAACTGTTGCTGTCACATTGTTTGAATATATGGCAAAATCTCCATAAGATCAGGTAGTCCCTCCGTAATTGTTAGTGACACACAATCGTACACATGCCAGTGCGCGTGGCGACTATTGTAATGCAGCATATGATAGCATCCGCTTAAAAGGTGATCCCAATAAGAAAGTATTCAAGCATTCTGTGGATGTTATCTAGTCGTAAAAATATGTAAAAGTCAACTACACTTTCTAACGACAGAATTAGCAGAAAAAAACTATTGCCCAAACTTTCGTCCTCAGGAACATCTATCGCAAAAAAGAAGGACAAAAATTTCAAGAAAACGAAGAAATTTTCTTTGCCGCTTACCGAGCTTAAAAAATCATTGTTTTTTATTTTGCTCCCGATAGAGCTCAGGGATCATCTCATAGATAAACACATGAAAGTGTACTAGGACCAGTTCTGGCCCTAAGGGATCCCAGCTACACCACTATTTCCTACTGTGGTGCCCGGACAACCCCTGCTTCCACGACTCCCCGGTGACCTAAGGGAATCGTTTAGCTTATCAGGTCAGGGTGTTCGGCCTGGCTCCTATACTGGCCTACGTGTCTAGTAGTATGAAGGCCCGCTGAGGGAGGGTCAAGCCCTAGGCCTGCTCACAGGTATTAACCCTTTCATGCCGGAATGAATTTGTATATCGTGCAATGTTTGACAAACTCAACTGCGCGCCAGGGATGGAACTCGGGACGTACGGGTGAAACTTGTGTACGCAAGCCACTAAGCTATCTGGGAGCTGTTGCTCGGTTCTTTAGGGAACCTCACAACGTGTGCGAATAACAACGCACGCTCAAACGTACGACATACGAAAAACTCAGTAAACACAACGAGTCGCAATGTGGCTTAGGTCCATTTGGACCTAGCCGGCATGTAAGGATTAGTTATGCGATAGGTTAATTTTTGATTAACCCTGTCATGCTGGAATCAATTTGTGTATCGTGCAATGTCTGACAAACTCAAGTCCGCGCCAAGGATCGATCTCAGGACGTACGGGTGAAACTTGTGTACGCAAGCCACTAAGCTGTCTGGGAGCTGTTGCTCGGTTCTTTAAGGAACTTCACAACGCGAGCGAAAATCAACGTACGGTCAAGCGTACCACATACGACAAGTTCAATAAACACAACGAGTTGCAATCTGCCTTAGGTCCATTTGGACCTAGCCGGCATGTAAGGATTAGTTATGCGATAGGTTAATTTTTGATTAACCCTGTCATGCTGGAATCAATTTGTGTATCGTGCAATGTCTGACAAACTCAAGTCCGCGCCAAGGATCGATCCCGGGACGTACGGGTGAAACTTGTGTACGCAAGCTACTAAGCTGTCTGGGAGCTGTTGCTCGGTTCTTTAAGGAACTTCACAACGCGAGCGAAAATCAACGCACGGTCAAGCGTACCACATACGACAAATTCAATAAACACAACGAGTCGCAATGTGCCTTAGGTCCATTTGGACCTAGCCGGCATGTATGAATTAAGGCTGACCCGCCTTTCCCTCATTCTATCCAAATTTTTACGGGGGATGAGTTCCCGTATTTTAATCTTGTACGCGTGAACCCGGTCTGACCATGTCCCTGATTAACCTACCACGGACCTTCTCGCTTAAAATAGAGACTCTAGGAAACACCTGGGTATTGATCCCAGGGACTTTTTTGATTTGTCTGGGTACGTTTTATGGAAGCAAGAGAGCGACGTTGTAACGGCTAGTTTCGAGGTTTCAATTTTCAGATACGGCGAGTCCTATATGAAATTTTGACAAATTATCAAGCTAGTATTTTACCTAGTTTCGGGCTCTTAGTGCCAGTCAAGTTTTGCCGAAGTATTTCGATTTAAAACATGGTAATAAATCAACGTATCGCTTGGGACTAGAACACACACTTCGACGCTTTATTCACTCAGGCACACAAAACATATAGAGTTAAGCATATTTGATAAAGATAGTAATTCAGTAAGAAGAAGAAGTAATTCAAAACGAATTACGCAAAAGCACGCAAAGCACTATGTGAAAAATGGAACATTATATGACGTGATTCCCTAAATGGAGCACCGCAAGATGCGAAGCTTGATTCTCCCGTGTTCTTTATTTACCTATTTTCTAAAATGTCCTCTTGAGTGAGTGATATTGCAGTGATTCGGTCCTTGCCGGCATCAGTGCTTTCATTCGCTTCCCTATATTTTGTGACAATTTGAGCCGAGTGTGTAATCGCCTGCGAACACCCTGGGATCATTATGAATTGAAGTCTTGCCACATTGAAAAGTATTCGGCGACGAGACGGGATGGGGTGTGGATGGTTTTACCGAAATGGGAAGCCAATACCGCGTCTCTCATGTACAGGACGACGTTGCTTGCCTTCCTATATTTATGATTTATGCTTTGGACATGCAGAACTCATCAGGATACTGGCTCGACTACGGGGTGCGGTGTCGGCGAACTTTGTTTGAACGTGAACTAGATCATTAAGTAGCAGTTAACTCCAGCTCGCTCTGCACTTTGATTTACTGCCTCTCCGGGCATTACCGTTTCACATTCTGGTCCATGAAAATTTATAGTACTTTGGCTTTGGGTGATCGCTTCCGCGTTGCTCAACCAGAGCGTTTTGAGCTAAGAGCCTAAAGCTAGACTTTACGTTTTGAGGTACTTTTAAAATTCTCTATTTCGCTGAAGCTTGACTGGAACGGGACGACAAACGCACAAGGGGTTATGATACGTCACTCTGCATCGCAGTGTCCGAATCCACCCGACGATAGTTATTATAAAAGTTGATGCGGTACCCTGCCGTGTCTACACGGCGTGGGATACCCGTCTACGATTTATGATTCATATCCCTTACTCATTTGTTAAAAATTTCACTGGGGTACGACTCGAATTTTCGTAGTTTCATTGGGCGTCGTGTTTATATTTGCTTAAACTAAATTTTATTGTAACCCGCATAGGCGCAAATCCAAGAAAAAGTGGGGGGGGGGGAACAGTTACTGGCAAAAACATATCTATAATCACGTGCGTTTATTACAGATCACTAAAAATTTTATTAGTCAAAAAAGTGGGGGACGATTACTTAAGTGTCAAAAAGTGGACGGGATTTGTCCCACCGCTCCCCTATGATTGCGCCTATGGTAACCCGACCTGCAAACGACCACGTCCGTTTGAAGTGCTGTACCTCCTCCTCCTTCACTTGACCTGACTATCACCTGGCTGACCTTGAGCCACCCGTATCTTACTAACCTATGACGCGAGTCAGAACGTTTTACAAACATAAAAGCGTGCAAGAGAATCTCTAATCAAAAGCTGAGAAACGTTCGAGAGGGGATAAGGCAGTCCGAGACCCATAGTGTGCTAACATGCACACTCGAACCGCGGAGGAAATAAACTATTCAATTAAAATCGATGAAGTTCCCTACCGTGTGTACACGGCGTGGAACACTTGTTTTAAGTCGTATGGTCGGCTATGAAGTAACTCAAGGTCTCATGAAACGGCACTCTAGATTGGTAGGTAGCCTTAGTGACGAAATTTGTTTACACGTAACTAATTATCTGAGCACGCGGCTGCCTCCATGCCATCAAATCATTCAGCTCCTTACCCTTCCCGTGTCCTTCCCCTCCCCCTTGTGTTTTCCTTGCTCCCCCGATTCATAATCACATCAGTTTAATAAAAACTTTCCACCCATCGAGTCTAAAAGTAGAAATTGCGACCCGATGCGTGGGGGAACGAGTCGAGCCTCAAAAGTTTTGTGACAAATTTTAGATACGTGGTTGCCAACTTTTAGAGGCGCATGCGCTTACGGGTGCGCGAAGTATCCAGCGGACTCTCCAGCGGCCGCAAGGGCTGCCCTGGCTAGTTACTTTCAAAAACGAAAAGTACACCAGGAGGGATTCTAGACCGCGTCTGCACAGTGAGAGCCACTCCTAGGAAAGAAAAGACTTTGAAAAATGAAAGCAAAGCCGAAACGCCAAAGCAAAACTATAATATGGAAAAACGGCGATAACCGCCAAAGCTAAACGTCATCAAATTTTGAGACGGCGATTCTCGACTGGCTCCGACGCTGCCTCGGGCCTTTCCTTTTTATACTCGGTTTACCCTCCTTCTCCCCTTTTTCTTGGCTCTGGTCCCTAAAATTTTGAAAATTTAAAATCTCTAATCTAGCTGGTACGAGTCTGACAAATATAACTCTTCGCCATTATAGGCCTACCATATGCTAAATGATAACACATAAAAATAAAACTACAGCGCACAACGTAGCACAAAATCGCTTTAGCCGGTCAAAACAACATTAGCTGCTGGGCGACTAGCGAATGCCCCTTTGATGTCGGCAAGCGCTATGAGCAGAAATACAACCTAAACCTCGCGCTGGTCGGCGCGAGGTTTTTAAAATGATAATCTATGTAAGCGCTGAAACATTGAAATTTTACTAGTTTTTGTTATATTTAACGAGTGGACAGCAGTAGGCGGCCGGGGGCGGGATTAGGTCCCTGCCTTGGTCGTCGCCTACTTATGAAAACATAAATTTTGCTGCATATACAATGGGTGGCCCATTACAGACAGTTTTAGGCGATAAGAACGGGAAATTTTGGTGCTTCAAGTGGGTTATTGAGATGTAACACGCGCCGATAGGTTTTGGTGAACCCGGTTTCCAATAAAATGCTTAGTATAAGATCCCGTGGGAGTGCGGGGGCCCAAAAATTAGGGAGTTTTGTTTAATTTTGTCGTGATTTGAGGCTTTCAAAATTGGGTGTTTACGACTAGTTGAGGTCCACAAATATTTACGAGTATGGGAGGAGTTGACCCGAATGCAAGAGTTTGGAGCCTTGAGGGATCCTATTGGTAATGTGATAGTCCTACATTGCGTTAATTGCCAGAAAACTGTAAAAATTTTATTTTAAAACCTGTGTAAAAATGAGGTTTTCGTTGAATTTTGTTCATTTTTTCCACCTCGTTACTTGAATTCCACTAAACGTTACGAATCAGTTGTACGACAGCTGCATGCCAGGATAGGTCTCCAAGAATTGAATAGCAACCAGAAGTTTTCAGTTTGACCTTTTTTACGAGATTTTCGCACAGTGCCCCGACCTATCATGACACGCAGTACAAAATACATTTTATGACATTCAACTGATTATTGACACATCGATTATTTTAACAATAAGGCGTACGCACAGGGATCGATCCTATGGCACTGAATCTGTGAAATTTCCGCCCGTCGTCCCCGGCCCATCCGGGTGCGTACCCTTTTTCCACAACACATTATGATAAACCTTACACGTGTTATGCGTGAGTAAACTTAAGGTGACCCCGCCAACCATCCTATTCTGTCATTACCGATAGCGAATCGCAAACCCTTGTTACGGAAAACAGGCTTAATTTTATTCCGTTTTTCGCTAACCGCAAATTGGCAAAATCGAATCAAGTGCCAGAAATTAGACCTTGTGTTCGAACAGAATTTTGGCTATTTCAGTTTGCAGAAATTCTGTTCCCTAATGTATTTGCTGTATTCTGTTATCGAACATTACAATTGTTTGCGACCGAAATTTTATCGCTTTTGAATAACAGAGGGTTCTGTTCGCGAACATAATGACAAAATACATGACCCTTTGGTTGCCGTCACATTTACATTGAATTTGTTCGCGCACAGAGACGAATCTTAAGTGAAAATTTATAATTGTCGTAGAACTGTTATTGGCCGATTGCGAATCACTACTTCTGGGCTAACAATGAATCGAACCCCTTTCTTACTTGTTCGCTAAAAATAGATGTGGATTCGATAACGGGTTTTACAAAATGGGATAGTTAGTGGGCGCAGGTTACGTTCAGTCGCGCATCACCATGAGCTTCCCTTTGGGGTCGACCAAATACTTGCGAGTTGAGTTAGTCAATTAGTTATTCCCATGCGAAAATAATCATGTCCACGCATGTCAGGCAGATGGAGCGTGATTACCGCAATGATCACTGATTAGCGTAGCGAAAATATAACACTGTTTATTAACCACAATTATAAATCGTAGACTGTTCGGATCACGCTCCACCAGTATCCGGTCGCCCGTTGAGTTTAAAATTTGTCGATTTTATCCCTATTTTGGATATCTCCTGAAAATCTCGGTCTGTTACAAAAGGAACGCCGATCGGCGTGCCGCGGAATTTCGGGGTCCACAATTTCGACTTATATAATAAGTTTAAGCTCCCAAAATAATAATGCACTGGCACACATTTGTGTGGAGATTATGAAACCTTCTGTACTTCAATATTTGGGTGCAATTTTGTAGCGCATACAACAGCCTCGCACCAAAGAATATTTCTCTTTACTCTGATAGTTTCAGGCAAATTGAAAAAATTGTGCAACATATTTTATTATGATTACATAAACTTTCATTGCTTTAAATGAATAGAAACTTCTCTCCGCCTTTGGAATTTGAAACCTTGGGTGATCTGTATGATTTTGGATGAACCTTGGGGGAAAAATATCAAACTGGAGAAGACACCAATATCAAACTGGAGAAGGCACCAATATCAAACTGGAGAAGGCACCAATATCAAACTGGACTCGGCACCAATACTAAACTGAAGGGGAGCAGTAATATCAAACTGGAAGGGGCACCAATAACAAACAAGATGGGGCACCTATATATAATGAAAAGCTGTAGGAATTGTCTTTTACAGCTTGCCATAAGAAACGTTTGACTCTTACAAATGCCCGAGGCAGACACAAATCTCTAGCAGCAAGCTAAAACAGATATAAATCTCTTTCACTCAGCCGTAACAGATTTTTATCTCTTTCGGCTAGCTGTAAGAAATTATTGTCTTATAACCAGCTATAAGAGACAAATGTCTCTTACAGCTATCTGTAAGGTTTTGAAGTCTCTTACTGTTGGCTGTAAGAGACTTTTGTCTCTAACAGCAATATGTTACAAACTAAAATCTGTTATAACTGTTCTTAAGATATTTTTATCTCGTATGGCCAATCGTTAAAGACTTATCTCTTGCGGCCAGCTCTAACAGACATAAATCTCTTACAGACGTCTGTAAGATTAAAATATCTTACAATTGACTATAGGAGACAAAAGTGGCTTATAGCTATCTATATGAAACTAAAATATTATACAGCCAGTATTAAGAGATTTTTGTCTCTTACGAACGGCCGTAAAAAACAAAACTGCCTGGTCTTTGCACGCATTTTTCTGTAATAACTCCAACCTGTGTCTCGATCGAACTTAAGCCCCTGCCAATATGAGTGAAGACAAGAGTACATAATAATAGACTTATAATAATACATAATAATAGAATAACTAGAGCTATTCACAGTCTTTTAAGCCAAATTCCGACAACACTAGGAACTAGATTCGACAAGAGCAAAGGCTACACTAGGAAGTTTTACGATCATAGTCTTTTCGGAACGCTTATGTGATAGTGGTTCGATATAGCTTCCGTCTCTGCAAGACTTGTGCTAGCGCGAAAACTGACTCGAGGCGGACACTTAGAGAGTAGTTTAAAACGGAGTGACCCTTCCTAGACCCAAGTATATATCACCTCGTGAATTCCTGCGGACACATTGGAGTAAAACTATAAATCACGTATGATCGGTCATCGATCGTATGATCAAACTCATGCGCTTAACTAAACTTCCTGAACACGAAAAGACTAGGTTGAATTCTTGCTGACTTCACGGAAATAGTTGTCCATTGGTCCGCTCATACTGTCCCGTTTCTTTTTTCCTTTCCGCTGTGATATTGTCGGAAAAGTGATTTATGTTGTTTCTTCGTACAAACATCACACAACGTCGTTTTCCGTTTGTATTCTAGTGCTATCGCGTATTCCGCTTTGATACTCTTATTTAGCTGACGGTGTGTATGTCCAAATAAAATCTACAAAATTAACCAATGTGTCCAGAATAAATTTAAGACGTTGGACTCCCCCACAACTACCGAAACGACCACGCGTCATTCTGGTAGTTCGTACATTACGGCAAGTATTGCCGAAGGCAGGAATTAAATTGCCATTGTATTGATTGAAGAAGAATGTTTGGCAGACCATTGTTGTGCCTCCACGACGTGAAACGATCCGAGGCTGCTCAACACTTTGTTCAGTTATATGCCGTTTTATATATACTCCATTGCTCACTTTGATCGGTGTCCGCCAAAACTCCTCCAGGATTTTTGCTCGCTACTGCTGCGTGTTGCTGAAGCAGCTTCTACGCCAGGATTGCCAGCATTATCTTTCTAGCCTCCACATTTTCACCACCTGCTCCAATATAGGCTATGTGGGATTCTGCAATAAACTGTTTCCAATTGGCTTTGTCGCGCTTTTGCCCAATTGCTGCCGCGCGTAACGCCTAGCTGCGATCAGTGTACTTGAAAAGCTTCAATGTTTAGCGTTTCGTTCAATCTTATATGGCATCGTTCAATCTATGCTCTGAGCATTTGGGGAGACTTCAAGTCGTTCAATCTTGTATCGTAGCTGATCTGCGCACTGATTTCAATTTGGCAACCCGTTCAATATTAAAATCCAAATTCTTGTGATAACCGTTCTTCGGATTCGGATCTTTGCTCGTTACGCCCTACAGTGTGCTTATGGATGACTTTTGATATTTTTATTAGAATTTCGTTGTCGTCGGGGTGTGAATAAATTTCTTATTTATTGGTAAAAATTTCCACCGACAGAATTTAGCCGATGCAAAATAATTGAAATGAAAACTTTTAACTAAAAATTTACTCAATTGATTTGATCTGTGTACATTCCGACAGGTTTTGCTCTGCAACATGTATATTCATCGTCTTTTTAATTCTTTAGTGCAACGTTATGCTCATTAATTTTGAGATAAATTGGCTATTTTATATGTGATTGTATCTGTGCGGATAGATGCATATATGTTGCGATATTACACTGTGCAAAATGTATTTCGTAAACAATACATTCAATAATAAAATGAAGCGTTTTACAAACGCTCAAGGTTGCCAAATACAAATGTATTAACATGGTCGTTTCGATGCGATTGAACTATAACGTTGGTGAATGGGTCTACACTGCACCAATTGGTAATTGGAATTGTCTGACGAAATGAAAGTAACTGTTTCGATAACATTATCTATAACAATTTGTATTCCGGCGTTTTTATGAAACAAGTGGAAAAATAACGGTCTTCAGTATATGCTATACTGTTGATCTGACACTTGTGACTATTTCATCTCATCTTGGCGAACTCATGACACACAAAGCATTTCGCTGTACATTGTGTCAGATTTTAAGTCCAGGCTGGACTTCTAATCTATATATATGTGTTTCAACCCAACCTTGCGCCTACTGTCAAAGTACTTAACATAACCGCAGTTTATGCGAAAAGAGTGTAAAATCAAAGCAGCCCAACAAAGACAAGCCTGATGTTTCGATGACCGTCACGGACGCCAAAACTTCCGATACCACGGAAAAAGCTCAATTCATCTTTGTTGTCTCATAGCGAGACAGTCATTCTCCAAACTGCGGTTGCTGATGTGCAAGAAACTCCAGATCTGGGGTCAACATGCGCTTACTGTTTAATACTGGATCGTCGAGATCTCTCATTACTAAAACAGTAGCTAATCTCGCTGCTGCAAGATTCAAAGGTCAAGAAGTGTTGGCGATGGCTGGATTCGCTGACACCAAGCGCAAGTCGGCAACATATAAATTCGTAGAGTTTGATGTGTATCAAAGCGACGGTAGTGTTCGCATCTTGACCGCAAATATTATCGACATAAATACCAAGCGACAAATGCTCTAGTCCTTGGCTACTGTCTTCGATCCGTGTGGATTATATTCTGCTATCACAGTCAAAGCCAAATTGCTTGTACAGAAACTATGGAAAGAACAATACGACTAGGAAGAAAAGGTGGCAACGTCATTGGCTGACGATTGGAAGTCTTGTAGGACGATCTGGGTGGCATATCCGGACACAAGTTTTCTCGATGTTTGCGATGTCTCGATCAATGTTATGAGTAACAACCTCACCATAGAATTACACACATTCTGTGATGCATCTACATAAGCATACGCGGCAGTCGTATTCTTACGGATTGTATCAAACAAACCACCGTTGATTTGGTGTTCGGCAAGTCACGCATTGATGCTATCAAGGAACTATCAATTCCTCGGATGGAATTGATGGCTGCGCTTGTTGGAGCCAGAATAATGAATTACAAACTGGAGTACATAAGTTGAAACCATCCTTCTGTGCACTGTTCTCAACGTAACAGAACAGCGTATTTTGCCATCTTATTTGTCTGCTCTGCTCTTCCTTTGACAGAGTGGAAATTCAATCGCTCGTAATTCAATCTCTATAACGACGTTTTTATCTAAATTCACAATATATACGAATCTGGCATGAAGGGTGGAAGGTTAGTAACAGGATATCGGGCTGCTTTGTGGGACAAGGTAATGCAAGCAGCGCGAAAATAGGGTTCAAAGCCCTGGACGGTAGACGTTTTAACATCGGATTCATCTGAAAGTACTTCCAATTTGGTTATAAATCGCACGCAAACGAATTTTGCAAGACATATTTTCTTCACCAGATAACAAAACTACTGCCAAGACACAGCCAAATGGTTCACATTGAAACGGAACACCTACCTACTTTTGTCAAGAACTATAAACTCTGGCTAAGGCCTGTACCGAAAGCGCAATCGTAGTCGCGTCTGTAACAGCGGTTTGCCAAGCAAATATTCAAGGTTTTATCACACTGTTTCTTTACAAATTCACAGAATCAAGATATACACATTATCTGCTTTGAAAATTGTCTTGTCGCTAAATCAGTATTGTTACCGGGTCATGGGAAAGTTTGTGCACGAAACTACAAGCAACTTTGAAGTACTTGCATATGAAAAGGAACACATATGTTGTCTATAGCTTGAAATCCAGTTTTCGGGCTGCACGCCATGAACGTATCCCACGGAGCAACTAACACCCTTTTACCACCTTTCCACCGTTGTAGTCGGATTCTTATTGCTAGTTTAGAACAATCGTCGTAGGAGAGCTTCATTTACGTGCACGAGTATCACTGCGTAAGAGCACAGCTAGCAAAGAAAGACAGATGAGGCAGATTTGCTAGGTTGCATACAGTGTAGAGGAAAGTGCTTTCGAATTCTGAATTAGACGGTATTACCCCGTGGACCCGGTCAAAGGTTTGACATGAAATGACCCGATTCCATCTCTGGTACCAAAACTAGTCAGTCACATAGCGAGGACAATCGAAGTGAGTTCGGTTAATATGCTTTCACTAACTATTGCAAGGTTCCGAATTCGACTCTCTAAAGTACCACAATAATAATTCACCGGGAATACTACAGTAGTTTTACTCACATATCAAAACTGTACAGCCCTTAGCTTCTTCCTTCAATAACAAAACCAAATCTTTTGAAATTTATGAATCAAAAATCTTTGTAAAAACTATAATTTGAAGTTATTTTTACATTCTAGGCCCTTAGTACCTGTCTTATTTGATGTACACAACGTAAATTACATTTGTTTTTATTGCATGCCATCCCGTAAAAATTGCCGGTTTGTAATTACCTACATTGAAAAATAATTAAACTATTTTTGGTGCTACAATTTTGTAAATTAAACTTCGGAACCGTCTTAATGAGTCAATAACATGCCCACCACTGGTTTAAAACAATGAAACCAGTGCGCTAATGTACTAAATGACCCGATAAAAGCATCATTCACTTCAGCATTAAGAAATTTGTCAAAATTTGAAAAATTTCACCGTTGGTATTTTTTTAAACTTTGGCTCATAGCTAGGAAACAGTTGTTATGACAAAAAATGAATAACGGCAAGGTTTTAGCATTCGGTAAAAGCGCGTGGTTCTCCATTTTCTCATGCCATACCTATGGCAAAAGTTATAACCTAAAATATTGTTGATCACAGATAACGAAAATCAAAAATCTTCAAATCGTGTCGGTTTTGTGATAATTTAGGCAGCAAATCGTTGTAGTAGCACAGACACAAATCTACTCCGAAAATAGTTATGCTCAATATACTTAGCAGTCTTATGGCTAATAAAAATATAGCGTAACTACATTTAATTTATACCAATATGCTTTTATTGCACATAATAAGCTTAAACAATGTTAACAAACATTTATTAGCATAATTATTATTCCATTTTAATCGTTGTAACAAAAACAAAGCTACTTTGTATTTAGCGATATTATCCTTGAATTTTAAGCTTTATTGATTTATACGTTTCAAAAAACGAGCTTATTATGAAGAATATATATATTTCCGTTCTCAATTTACGAAAGCTGTGCAGCCAAAATTAACATAGTTATGCTAAAAACTGGCATAAATTTTTGCTTAATATTTAGCAAAACTTATGGACAAGACATTTAGATTAGTTATGCCAGAAAAACAGCGTAATATTGCTAAATATATATGTTCAATATAAAATTTTTCGTGTAGGTTCACAACTACATTTTAATACAAGGCGAATAAAAATTGCGAAAATCATCAAAGAGATATGTGACAAAACGATTTTGTTCAATCGTGCGCCGGTTGAGGGAATTCCGTTCACAACGCTGGCTCGGTTTCAGTCATAAAATTGTATCAAAATGTCAGTAACAACCACAGCTATACAGAATCATTAAATGAAATTATTGTTGCTCTCATTTATCAACATTAAGAAGGTTTGCGATGCATTTCTATAAATTGGGTTTGAGTAAATATGGATTTCAATAAGTCACCTAAACTTACATCAGCACAAAATGTATCCGAAGCGACGACGTCGGAATGCAGATTTTTAAGTTCGCCAGCACCCGCGTAAGTTAGAGGCTCGTCCACTGATACCATACATACATCCGTGTGCTCACACTTTTCAAGACCGCGAAGATCGCAAATTGCAAACTTATGTATATCGATGACTTTAGAAATGTGTCATGACCTCATGGTTTATATTCAAAAACTAATATATCATGTTGCAGACCAAACTACAATGAAAAACATCTGTAACCCACCTCCTTACCTGCACCCACAAATGGAAGCTTGGCAACTTAAACAAGTTGTGTAATTGATTATGCTTTCCCGCCGAGTAAATAAGTTGACCATTTTTTTCGGACGAATACCCAAAACAGACACTTTCAATGTCACCCCCACATTGCAACTAACCACACAAGCTTTTAAACATCAATAACGGTAACAATTTAGTCAAACTAATGATAGCTCCGACTGGCCTCAAAACGGTTAGCACGAAGCGGCAACTAAAGGGAATCAATTAGTATGTACGACCATAGCTCTGCAGCTACGAGCCCAGTATTTGATGCTGCAGGTATGATATTATATCCATACACGCCCGACGGCTGATGTTCAAGGGGAGGAATTCGGCCTCCGTAAAAGAGGGGGTCAGCCGGTCGGCGGAGAGGAAATGGGGTGGGAACCTAAGTGAGATCGGTCTCCTTTACCACTATAACCATGTATACATGACGATATATCGCTGGCGGTTAAAAAGCATAGTCTCAATAAATGGTTGCGGAACATATTTTGGCACCACCGACACGGGGTACCATTGACAAGGATTTCACAAAAATTTTTGGTGGGAGAGGTGTCATCCCCACCGTCCGGGCGTGTCCTTGGTACTCTGATCAAAAGCTAAAAAATTCAGAAACAGTAGGACTATCAACAACACGATGGCTAAAAACCTATAGGTTCAGCTCCAATCTAACGATTAAAGCGTCGTTTCGCAAGAAACGTCCATACTAAAACAGTAACATTATATCATGCGCAAAAAGTTCGACAAACACTGCACGTTCATCTATGTAGCATACATTATTGTATAGAAAAATATTGAAATTAACAGATGAGATCAATGATAACATTCGCAATAAATGTACCTAAAATATATTAAACCATTAATATTTTAACAATACGTTATGCCTCGTTTTACATGTTATTTTTCATATGCCGGTTGACTACAGTATAATTTTCCATCCGGCATTGCGGAAACGACAAGACAAACTAGACAAGTTAAAACGCTGTTATAGAATTACCAGAAAAATGGTTAATTTTGATGTTTTATTCTCGCTGAGTTTCTACCTACTAGGTATACTGCTTGGCGACAGCGAGACACATTGACGGCGTTTTTCAGACTCAACAAAAACAGCTCCATAAGCAAATATGTTTTAAAAAGCAGTATCGACATTATGCTGTCCAATGTCAATGAAAAATAATAGTCAGTAATGTAATTAAATTGGCTATTTTCGGAGCTAACTTGATGAGCTGAGTAAAATAGTAACAATCAGAAAGCGTCAAATTTGGATAAAAAACCCTGCCGTTTAGAGAAACCCTAAACCACAAAGCAAGTGCGACCCTGTGATTTTTAGATTATCAAATTGTGCAACTCCGAAATCGAAGTCATTATGAGGGAACATAAATGAGAGATGAATACAAATTAGTGTAAAAACATGCAATATAGTACAAACAAGGGATTCGAGGCAATTGATACGATTTTCGCAAACAAAATTACATTCTCAGAATATACGCGCATTATGTGCATTATACAAGTCTGTCAAATACAAGATGGAACAACAGATTTTGGGATCATACATTACAGACATGTGATGCAATTTCATTAGAAGAAATGCAAATGCGTGGTATAATGTATACTCAGCGTATGTATGCTGAGACATCAAAATATTCTAAGCTATTCTTGCATTTCGCCAGTTAAAAGACCTTCGTAACGTGTCAATGAAATATGAAAAGAAAGTAACAGCCGATCAATTCATTGAAATAGAGAGATATGCACCGATATACGAACGAATCAATATAAGTTGTTAGTTTTCCTCATTGTTTTCTGCCTACACCTTGCTGTTTTGGCAAAACTGATTAATACCAGTACTTCGCTTAGCTCCAGTCCATCCTTATAGTCGTCTACACATATTGCGTGGTATGGGATAGCAATTTTAATACCATTGCAACACTGACGCACATCATTATGCAATCTGCGTGAGACTTTTGTCTATGTTAGTCACAACCAAAGACCATCACCGCCTCAGATTGATCCAGAACGTTTACGCGACACCAGAAACCTTCTGGAGAAGCCATGATGAAGTGTTGGCTAATATATAATATTATAATGTCTCTGTCCATAGCAAGGATTTCCACGTGAATAGTGATGATGCCTACATTGTAAAAATTGCCAGAGTATTCGCCGAAGGAGCCATGCTACGCAACATCAATGGTCTTCATATGTTACCATTACATTTGTCGGAATTGTAAAATATGGTTTGTCTGCGGAGTCCAGTGAGATCAAAATATGTAAAACAACGACGATGCGTATGCTCCAAAAATTTTTTTGGTGGGAATCAATTAGTGTGGCAAATTTAATTTGGAAACCGTTCGCTGGACCAAGTAGCATAATTCGTCGACTTCATGCAAGACTGACGTATCTCAAAATTAGCCTTTTTGAGATCACTGCGTTAAAAGTTTGCAGCCTTTCGGTAATTCAAGAAATGGCGGCACAAGTCTTAATTTTTGATAGGAATAACATTTCATTGTATATATACCATTCTTCGCTGAGAATTACGGTTACATTGCATTTATCGAAAATACAGCGATTTTTCTGAGATACGACAATATTGCAGGAAAGATTTGAAAAGAAAACCTGGGTATATCAACATACGCCATTATTACATGAAAATAATTTCTCAATATAGGGTGTTACGCCACTACATACTGGTGCAATTTAGCTCAACACAACCCTTTTCTATAATAGATTGCCTTTTTTATGACTGTAGCAAACGGGTCTTCATATTCTAATTCGCGCGCTTCAAATTTCTGTAGAAATGCTTGTCATTTTCGTTATGTATAACACGGTCAAATAGTGATTCCAAGTCCTTCTTTTTATCTTTGTCAATTTCAACGGGATTTGTGTAAAGTTGTTTCGGCTTGTACTTCCGGAAATCAAACGACCTGGCACGCGATTTTCGCAGCTTAACCGCAAAACTCATCCGAATAATCGTTCTTTACCATCAGTACTCCAACTTCATTCTTCGACACCTCCAGCAGCTTTAAGTTGTTCCAGTTCATTACTGGACCTGCACTGTCGTCCAGTTTGAAAGTGTTACGGGACTGCTTGACTCCAAAATCCGTCGCTGTACCATTGAAATCTTTGAACATGTCATGACTCAGCTGTCACTTGGTATTGGTTGGTTGATTTAGCCATGCGAATCATCGTGATATATTGCGATGGGTGGCTGATAAGTCCAACACGCGATTTGGCCTGCTCAATTACCGAGTGCATTGGATCTCCCTCATTCTGCCCATGAAATTTCTCAAAAAAATGCAGTCGAATTGTTTTAAAATGAAAGTCGATAGACCAAGCTACCTGACCTAGCATTGCAGCCATGGCAGTGTTCCTGCTCTGGCTACTTGTTGAATCACAGAACGGATATGCTACAGTTTTACCACTCCTGGAATACATTTCCAAACAGTGGCGTACTGCTGTATCTATTTCCGAGGGGCCTCGCCTGCCTTGATCTTCCGTCCAGAAATAGCAGTATCCGCGTTTCTCGCCAACGTCAAATACTGTAAGATTGTAGCAAGACAGCAGCCGTTTGTAGGACAAATCGCCGACGTTGCTGTGAGGACAGTAGAAAATCTGTTGCAAATCGAAGCACAACACCTCTTCTGGTTTCAGATTCGTCTTAATCTTTTCTTTCTCAGCCCGCGCGGTCTCTTTGTTTTTTATGTGCGCATCATACTCTTATAACTGTTCATCGTTCATCGAAACTCCACTCATTTTTGTTTCGTATACGGCACATGCGTCCTTCTTTGGTTTGTAACGTAACTCTTTAAATGATTGATAAACGTAATACCGTGTGAAGTGAACTTTAAGCTTCTCGTAACTGTAATTCTCTCCTTGCAGAACTCGACTTTTCAGCCATACGGCATACAGCTTGTACATTTTCACCACTGTGAACTCTGGATTCAAAAACTGAAATTCCGTATCAGCTCTGGTATAGTGGCTTTCAACGAGTGGGAATAATTTGAGATCTTCATCCACCAACTGTATAGCCCTTTCGAATTCCGGCCTATCTTGTGAGCCATGTTTTCTCGGTTGTCTAGTTGCATGAATCCCATTTCGCCACATTTGGAAATTGCCGTTCGTAAATGCCTCTCTGGTATTCCTAAAATAGATAGAAAGAACAATTTGCAAACCCGGAGCCTGTTGTTCGTTCCCACTGTAAAATGATACTTTAATGATGTAGTTCTACGCGACACGTTAGTGTTTGTTGTTCGATGCTTCGGTTTTTCCGGAACAACATGTTGACATATATAATTCCACTGATGTGATGCATCTCCCAAGTTCCAATACGAATTGAGCAGTGCTTTCCGTTGATCATCCGTCACTTTAGAACAGTCCCGGCAGCATGTTTCTTTGCATCGTCCACCAGGCGAAGCTGGTTTCCTAGCCTCAACGAGTTTTCCAGTCGCGATTGACTGATACGATTTGCCGTCGTTGCGTGCTTATTTGCCACAACGCGTTTCGATGCTGCCGGATTAGACTTGCGCGTTTTTTGAGTTTCAACTTCAGGGTCAGGACCATCAACGATATACGATTCCTCTGGGGACAGCGTCGTAGTGTTGAAAACACAGCAAATTAAGACAATCCGGGCAAGCTGCAAAGATTTCATCATTGCAACCGTGTTACGAACAGATCTGGTTGAATGCTTCAGGACCGGGATTTAGCTGCTCCCAAGCCGCAGCCGATGCTCTTCTATATTCAACATCTTCAACACAAGCTGCACCCACATTATCTTCTGCCGAGAGCGTCAAATCAGTTGCTTGTTGCACTGTCAATTGTTTGTGCGAAGCAGCTGTAGTTTCCTCGGATACTTCGCTTTGTCCAGCTAACTGTTCTTGCAATTTAGCAAGTGGTACATGATCGTCTTCTTCATCCGAGTAGGGAGCATAATCGGAATCAGCGTCTTCTTCATCGGTTTCCACAGCAATAATTACGCCAGTGCACAAACGGTTATCTGCTTCCCACCACATACGAACAGCAGCACCTGCTTTGAATGAGCTTCCTTCTGCTAATGTCAAATGCGATTGAGATACCACGTTTTCGGAATCGTCATCGTCCCAATGTACCAAAATATTAGGATCAATTTTAGGAACCATAGAAATTTCATCATTTATAGTTATGGAGAACGCATTAAGCTATATTATAAACTGAAAATAGTAAGGAATAATTAGATACGTCACCTTGAGTTAACTCTTACGATTCCATCATCTTCGTGAAATACTGGTGTAGGATGAACTAAGCGTATGATTGCAAATTATTTTTGTGAAAGACTGGCGTATTTCAACATACGTCATTCTTGCATGAAAAGTATGACCGCTCCTTGGAGTTACGCCTAGTATAGCTCTGTCTATCGCTTTAATCATCTATGTTAGAGATACGTCAGCCTTGCACAAAAGGCATTGGAGTACGCTGAATTTGATGGTGGCATCAATTCAAAAATAACTTTTTTTGAGATACGCCACTATTGCGCGAAACCGACAAATTATCGCACTACGCCCAATTTCAGCACATCATTGACGTATTCATTGTGTTCACCGCTGAAGCTGACGACGACGTTTGTTGTTGCAAATTGGAACCAGTCGAAGAAGGTCTAAAACCAAAAATACAACAATAAATAACATGAAAATATAAGTAACTAATACGAAAACTAGCAACACAAAAAGACATAGCAAATGATTGAAGCCATTCAACTTTATTTAATAAAGCTATTATAGTTAGTAAATTTGCAATACATAAAACCAATTAATCGAAAATAACATTTTTCGATATGTTTTAGCTTTTTAACTGCCAGTAATCATGAAAATTTCAATGTAGTAATGTATGAGGAAACATAAATGAGTGCAGCTCTATAAAGTGAACACAGTCATGACAGACTTTACTACAACCACAGATCCGCTTGCAAGCTCGCCTTCGAAATATGATTTCCACAACAATTGAAGTTACAGTGTACAAATTGCCGCATAGATTTGGCAAAGCGTACAAAATAGAGTGCAGTATATAAAATTAGCTATTCCCCCGCAAGCTTAGTCTAGTGCAACCTTACTCAAAATATCTACTGTCGAATCTTCTGAGATTTCAAATTGACCAAGGACGCAGAAAGGTAGAAACACATCAGAAGTACATTAGGACAACATGGCCGGTCTTATTCAATAAAATACAGAACCCATTAATTCGTCTTCGAACGACCAAAATCACCGAGGCTTTCTAAATTTTCCAATTGAAAATTCCGACCCACCACATGATTTAACCCTGTAACGATTATTAATTTGTGCATCGTGTAATGTTCGACAAACTCACGAGTGTGCCTGAGATTAATACAGGGTTGTACGAGCGAAAGCAGCATACACAAAGCCATTTGTTGCTTCGGTCATTAAGGAACTTCGCAAAGCGAGTGAATAACAAGCTACGTGTAAACATATACTATACGACAAACTTATGTATTTAACACAACGGTTCACAATCTGCGCTGTTCACGTCTGTGCACGTTGAATGTTAAAGGGCTAAGGACAATTTTTGGAGGTTTTACAGATACACGTAGGGATATATTCTACGCAAATATTCGCTGCAATTACGACGCAGAACTCGATACTTTTGAAAATTTACAAACCGTTAAATATGTAGCTTGCAAGGTGCTGTTGGCGAAAGTTTGCTTTTTCCCTACGACGGTCCTGTCAAGATTTGAAACCTAATAATATCTTGGGCTGTCATACGGCGAAGACGACAAAGTTGTCAATCGGCCGCATTTGAATTTTGTTCGAATTTTTGGTTAATAAAAATGGAAAGACGGAAAAGTTAGACAGTACAAAAAGATGTCGAAATTCCAGTATCCTATAATGAGTTATGTGCACACAGACATGTTACAAGTTTTTTGTATGACTGCAAGCATAAGCTTGGAAGCATGCCGACCACTGGCAAGGTCGCAAAGACATTACTTCAGCACTCAATTTCGTTTAATAATGCCAAATTCAATGTGCAGCGATGTAAGCAATGATTAAATTTTTTAACTCGAGTTCAGCTTGTAGAATGAGAAATCTTTGTAGTACATAAATTACATAATCTGTGATGCCAGAATACAAGTAACAAGATTTGAACAACATAGCCAATGAAGTTTTGTTGAATTTCTGCCAATATGGGTGCCTGCCCGAAATCACTACTGTTCTTTCGAGACTTTACCGCTGCGCTTTCAATACTTGTTCCATGTTCCTTTTCGAATACTATGTTTTTTTGAACAACATAGCCAATGAAGTTTTGTCGAATTTCTGCCAAATATGCGTGCCAGCCAGAAATCACTACTGTTCTTTCGACTTTCCCGCTACGCTTTCAAGACTTGTTCGATGTTCTTTTAAATACTTTGTTTTTTAAAGAACATAGCCAATGAAGTTTTGCTGAATTTATGCCAAATATGGGTGCCTGTCAGAAATCACTACTGTTCTTTCGAGATTTTCTCGCTGCGCTTTCAAGACTTGTTCGATGTTCTTTCGAATACTATGTTTTTTGAACCTGCGATCGAATATCTGTCTAGGGAGTACAAAAAAATTGATGAAAAATTGTAATGAATTAGCACAATAAATTGATTGGTCCTGATTTGCAAATTATTTGGCTTTAGGTTCCGATAATTGCGATTAATTGTCTATATACTTAAACGCAAATTAAGATCAGAGAAATATATAGGCAAAGCTACAGTATGTCCTGATCGATGCTTGAATTTTCTAAAGGTTTTGTAGGATGTGTTTCTGTTTTTGTGGACAGTACATGTAATATGATCTGTAATACATAAACATGCTGCATAAGCCAATTTAATATGTGTACAAGACATTTTTTTTTTTTTTTTTTCTAGCTATAATACCTCTATTTTTCTCATATTTTTTTTCTATTTTTTATATAATTATAGAGCTTAAGTATATGCTTTTAAAATATAGGTGTGGATGGGGAGGGGGTAGGTGTTTCCCTCTCTAAGGCAGAGGCCCCAAGACCATATTTACCCTCCCACCTTCCCTCCGCCCAAGGCGCGCTGAAAATTATTAAAATTACTAAAATCTGGGGTAAAATCGGAAAAAATTGGCAAAAGTAGATGAATTTGCCAAAAATGTCTAGAGGAGATCTACCTCTCTATTCCTATGATGACATCCTCCCGACGACCCGCCCCGCCAACAGTTTAGCCCCTAACCTTCGAAGACCTACGACACCTATGCTTTAAAGCTAAATACTTATGTTAATTATGTTTCAGTAAAAGTTAAAAAATACTCTTGTTTAAATTATATTTGTCTGCAAGAGCGCAAAAAATTATAAATATATTATATAAATTTTTGACAGTACTTTAGCCAATCGTTTGCCTATCAGTGAATGGTTTTATTGCATTTTCTGATGTCCTGAAGTATAATGTTAGTTTCAAAATGTATGACTAAATTAGCCTTGCAAGAAGGACATAATATACACTATTATAACCAAAATACTGGATGGCCTTCCAGAAATATTCCGTTAATATATTATCATAGTACTTTGGTTTCGTACAACAGATTTCCTCAAGATTTATCGGTTTCATCGATAAATAACGCCGCGGATGTGTTTGGTCGTCAATGTTTTTCAACCAGAATTTTGGCTGAATCTTTCTATCACAGAATATGATTAGGCAAGAACAGCCTAAAAAATTTTTAATTATAAGAAAAAAACAAAAATTTACCTAGCTGTTGAAATCAAATTACCAATCTGTTGTAATTATATTAAAACAAGAAAATACAACATCTATAATAGTTATATATGCTTAACATTTTGCAAGACTGTGTGGCAGATAATCTGTTCATGGTGCTTTCCAGAGTAATACGAATAAAGCCACACCAGCAACCGATTGCAAAGACAGACACGGTAAACGGCAGAGCTTTATTTTAGGAGATTAAAGGACATAAAAAGATAGAAAATTTCAATGAAAACCATTTCAGTTTTGTTCTTTCATTAAATTGATTTCAGTATTACAAGAATAATGACTCGAAAGGAACGATCCCCGTGGCTTTGGATGAGTCCAATTTTCTATCTCCTTGGTTATGGCAAAATATTGAACAAGGCGCTCAAAACAGCCCATGATTTTACGACTGCAGTACGTGGAAATATTAATTGTAAAATATTTTAGTGGCTAATTACATTCTTTCACTAACGATTGCTAGATGTTGATAGTTGGGTATGTTTTTATCAGTATGTAACAAACCCCCCCCCCCAAAAAAGAAATTGCTGTTCTGAAGTACCTTAAAGGTGCTAAACGGCATGTCACAGTTCAGAAACTCGGATACGAAAAGGTTGCCGTAGCTTATTTTAAATTACGTGTGAGAACACAACGAATGAGCTATTGTGCAGGTTTCACAGAATAATGAGTGCAAAAAGTGGGCAGTTTTGTCTTTAATAGCCGTTTACAAGAAACTAAAATCTCTAATGGACGGTTATATGATATTTTAGTTTCTTGCAAATGGATTTTAGAGATTTTGTCTTTAATGACTGCTTGTTAGATATTTAAATCTCTAACAGACAGCTGTAAGATATTTCAGTCTTATACAGGTAGCCAATAAATACAAAAATCTCTAACAACTAGCTGTTAAAGACTAAAATCTCTTGCAGCTAATCATAACAGATTATTGTCTCTAATGGCTATCTGTTAGAAACTTTTGTCTTTTACAGCCAGTTATAAAATACAAAAGTCTCTAATAGCTATCCATTAGAATTTCAAATATTTAACGATTGGTTGCAAGAGATTTTTGTATGTTACAGCTGGCTGTAAGAGACAAAAGTCTCTAACAGCTAGCCATTAGAGACAAAAATCTGTAACGGCTACATTTTAAAGATTTTAGTCTCTTATGACTAGCTGTTAGAGACAAAAATCTTTAACGGCTAGCCATTAGAGACAAAAATCTGTAGTGGCTAGCTGTTAGAGATTTTGGTCTCTTATGGCTAGCTGTTATAGATTATTGTATTTCACGGTTATAAAGTCGCATGTACGAACTGACAATAAAGCTATGCTTGCTGTATAGAGTGCGAGGATGCGTCTCGGAAACAAACTGTAATCTTTACGATATGTAGCCCGCGTGAGTCCTAGCTAAGCCTGTAAATTAAAGTTGGTTAGGGTGTATACAACTGAGAAGATGTAGTTACGACGTAATTTGTTTAGCTTTGCGTGTGATCCTTCAATTCAGATATTAATTTCACCATAAGATTTATTACTACAACTACCAATATACATATACATATATACCAATAAATATTCAGGAACACTTACATTAAACGTGAAATCCACACAGGAAATATAGCAAAATACACTGGTTGTACGATCACGTAAATTGCGATTCTTGGTTCACCGATTGTACGAGCAAACTGAGGCCCTAAGCTCACGATGCAAACCTTTAAATAATCTTTCAACACCCTAATTCTAGGAACCCGATTAAAAACCTGGTTTTAAAATCTCTCTAAACCATTAGATTTTAATATAACGGTTGCCAACCGGGTTACGAATTCTTGGAACTGTGAAATTCGCTCTCTAACATAAGTTTTAATTTTTGCGTTAGAGAGACCCTTTTTATGAAATTCTCGGAATCCCAACTCAAAACAGAATTTGGAAAATCCAGCAGAAATACACTTACATTTCCGCTAATGTAAGTGTAATAGTTAAGGCACCCAGTGGCTACACTCAAATCCAATATGTAACCTAAACTATAGCCCCGGCACACAGATTTTAAAAATTTTTAATTGTTTTAAACTCTCTTAAACTTATAATTTTCACGAATTAGATAAATTCTCATTACCAGAAATGACCGAGGGGATGAGGTCCGTAACTCCTTAACGGGTGGGCCAAATGATGCCAAATTTGGTACGTATAATCCACATAGTGACCTATGGCATTTGGCGTCAAAATCCGCCTATGCCTAAATCATCCCCCCTGCCCATTTTCCCACAATTTCTATAGTTGTTAAAAGTTTTGCTTTACTGTACTGAGAAAATTTGATCTCAAAACTATTGCGATTTTCTGACTCTTATACATATTCCATACAACTTACACATAATGAGCACAACAAATCATACACATACTTTCATCACATAGGCTAAATTACATGTATTGTATACGACTCACACGTAATAAATACAACAATTTCACAGATGTGAAAACTCATACATCAATTATACATGCGCTAACACACGAAATGTATGCATGCAGTAAACAATATACACAACACATACATATTATACACGTAATAAACAGATGACGCAAGACCTATATTTTCCCACCGAAATGATTCCCACGGTAGTTCATCACGTATAGCGGTTATAGGAGCAGTGAGGCAATATCAAATCGGATAAGCCAATTCCCTCATGTGAAGTGAAGTTAAAGGGCTTCGGCGCGTCGTGTTTGGGGTTCACGACTTAGTACGTCCCCCAGCTTCACATGAGGCAATTTGTTCCCGAGGCCATAAATCGTTACATTACCCCTCCGCCACAATAAATTTGTCCTCAAATTTCAAATAAATTTATCGTAGGGGTGAGATTGAGATGCAAAAAAACCTATATTTGCGTCATCTATACTTTTAAAGATTATACATTTAGTTACACAATGCATATTAATCATTACCAACAGTCTGTTTATTGTTTTATTTTAATACTCTTCTGAAGATGGCCCTTTGAATAAAGTTCATAGTGAATGTTCAAATTGTTATAATTACGATGATTCACCATCATCGCCGTACAATATCATTAATTAATTTCGCCACAATCGTATGTGTATATCGGCCAATTATCATATATATGTCTCCGCACACCATCGTCCACGATAATATCATTTACATTACATGCAACCACCACACACATACACGTCCCCAGGCATTATGTCAGTAGTTGATTGATATAAGATATGTTTTTTTGTTGATAATAGAAGCCGTACGTAAGATGTTGGGGCAGTTACACAGTCAATCTGACGATGGGACCTCGCCTTGAAAGTGACTGAACTGTTCGTCGCTCCTTAGTTGATGACGCAGATTATGCCGGCGATGATGTGGAGGTACTACGTAATGCACATGATCCACATTCCAAAATCGTTCCACAGCATATACTCATGAAATACATACAAAAACATATAAAGACACATATTAACATACATATAGACATACCAAAAAGAATTGTATATTTTTATTACTACAAAATTAGTGAGTTTATAATACTTACGTATTTATACGCAATGAAAAATTTATATATCTCATAACTCATACGACACACATATCCATCCTCAAGGTAAGTTACAATAGGTTTTGGATCGCTGGATATCGAGGTCGGCCCACATTTACCATACTTATACCTAAAGAGGCATACACAAGCATAAATGCATAACTATGTATTTTTTTTACAATTTTACCCCGATTTTTGCCAAGAATAGCTGCAATATAAGCAATAATAATAAATTTATGTTAGGAAAATCAGGTTTGATTTTCTATTTCGAAGACCTGAGGTGTTGAACGGTTGACTTTGAAAAAAAAACGAAATTTTGGAATTTTTCCATTTCTGTGGAGAAGCCACTTTTTTTAACTAAAGGTATATAAATGCACGATTATTTTTTTTGATTACCAAACGTTTATTTTTAATTGACGTTGTTTACAGAAGCTCAGAAACACTAATAAGGGAAGCAAGAGCACCCATATTCTTTTATCTCGTGTTGTTACCAACTCTGAGCCAATTTACTACAGTATATGGGTTTGGATTTCAGTTGGGGTAACTGTGGTATTTAGCCAGATAATAGAGAGTCCCAAAGTAAAACGAATTTCAACATCGAAATTTTTTTTTAATTAAGTCTAGCTGGAATGGGAAAACACCATTTTAGATATATCCCTTAAAATGGCGGTTACATTTGTCCCTGCAGATTGAGAACGCATTACGCGCATACCCATATCACATTTATTTGCATACTATATATGTCTTGAATACTATATATCATAGTAATTTTCTCTTAGAATAAAAGTATTTTTATTGCCCATCGTGCATGATTAATATTAATCTTTAGCAGGCAAACATTTAGTTTTTTTTGCATGATATGTTTATAGTATATTGTATATATTATACATGCATACAGATTTTGAAGCAACTGTTTCAAGTTTTATTTTTTTAAGTTGTTTTATGCCGGCACGAATTATTTATAAAACTCTCTATTTTTTGTGTTGACATAGATAATTTCGCCAGCTCTTTGCAGATTTTTATACGTAACTTATTTATCAAATGCAAGTTAATGGCGGCCGTTTTTTTTAAATACAACGACTCTGTTTTTTTGTTGTAATTTTCAGATTTTTTTTTAGTTATATTTGATGTATATAATCATACATATATGATGTAATACATATTTACAAACATAATTACATCAATATAGTATAATAATTAATCACATACAGTCATATAGGTATTAATTATGATAATGTATAGTTTAGTATATCTAAGGGGTTTACTAATTTAGGACTTGCAGGGGAGGTTTGAAATGTTTTGCAAGACCGAATAAGTAATTTTTTTACCGTACAAGTCACGCGGGGCATTTCACTGATTTATTTAACGATATTTAACAAAAGGAAATTCAATTTTAATAAGTTTCATAAAATTTATAAAGTTAATGGAAGTCACAAATATATCCTATTTGTTTTTTTTCACTTTTATAATTTTTTTTTGATTCATTCCTGTCTTTCAGCCTGAAATTTTAATAAACAATTTTATCCATACTAATAATATATATGATTTTAACGCTTTACCATACGTAGCTTTATTCGTACTAGGCTAGTGTTTATTTGAACAAAACTTACTACTATATTTTTGTGTAGAGATTTTTTAAAGATCCCCTTTTTTATTTACTAGCTACACACAGGCACAAATTTCATTCATACCAAAACTGTTCCGTGAACACCCCGAAACGATAGCAAATATGTACTTTTAGAATAGTTATTTGAAATGTCTGTTGCGCAAACATTTGTGGAGCGCTAGGTTAAAAAGGAACAGCGATTTTAAGAAATGCAAGAATTTTAGTCCCAACAGAATGATCTACTTTTGATTTAGGTTGACTACCTCGTTTATGTGGTTTAACTCTTTCCATAACAATACCTTTACCTAGATTAAGGACAAATTATTGTCGCCTCTTATTTTTACTAGTTCCTATTTATTTCGAATTAAAATTTACGTGAATCCAGCGTCCTTACGTATTAAAGTTTATTATTTTTATATTTTTTTAAGTCTCACACGTTCCCTTTACGATTTTCCCATCCTAATGATACATTTATTAATGATCAAAAATACGGCCTTAGGTTTCTTTAGAAATAACGTCTCCCTAAATTTAAATGTAAATCTAACTCTAATTGTTACAAGTATTTTATTGAATACGCTATTTGTTTTTGACTTTTACGCGCTTCAAAAGTATAACCTTATCTACAGCTAGCTGTGGGTGCAGTAGATACCTTTCGACGTCTAGCCGAATTCGAAAAGTCTTGTAATAGTGCTTGCGACAGTAAGACTTGTAAAACAAGAGTTTGTAAAAGTATTTGGGAGAATTGATATCAGGGTAGCTATACCCATAGCTTTTGGTCGCACGTTATTATTTAAATAAGGATTACGCATTTTTATCGCCCTCCCGGTGCTAGCTGTACATACGTATTGTATTAAACATACAATTATAACTATTCCAAAATCAAATACAAAATACTCATGAAAATTTTTTTTGCAAAATTTGGAGTTCTAACAGGAAAATGGTGTATAGTGTTTTTCACAACTGCATAATACGCTTTCATAATGCACTTTTATTATTATTATTATATTTTTTGACGCGTAGGAGTTCACGGTTTATTTACAGTATTTAGTAAACGTAAATTTCCCTCATTTAATAAATAAAAAAACTTATTTAAATTTCGTAAGTTTATAATACAGGAAGGTATTACCGAGAGAAAGTACAAAGAGCCAAAGAAAAAAATATACTCCGTTTTTCTACGACACTTACACATTTTAAACATCCAACGTTTGAACACTTCATCAAGCTTACATCGTAATCACTAATTAAAATAAACAGTTTCTTACCCTTTGTAATGTTGGATTTACCCTTTTACCCAACTCTTTTATTGGCCGCTGTAACATTTAACCTAAAATACACGAAGTACGCTTTAGATTGAAGTGCTTAAGGACCCTACTTGTTGGAAACGTTAAATTTACTTGAGTTAACTTCGGCAACGAAAATTGTTAATTTTTGGAATTTTTTTATTGAAAGGAGCGAGCAAAGCAAGCGGAGTTTCTTCTTACATCTGTGTTAGTGACAAAAGTCGTAAAAAATTCATTCTTTTATCCGTCTGCGGAAATCACAGCTCATCACTGGATGGATGGATCTTTACAAATTTTTTAATTTCATTACAAATTCAATTCATTTGTATCCTTTCATTAGACGATAAGTCCGTATATCACCAATAACCGGCGATAAAAAAGTTATATAGTAAAAAGCTGTAAGAATTGGCTTACAGCTTGCCATAAGAGACTTTTGTCCCTTACGAATATGCCCGAAACAGACACAAATCTCTAACAGCGAGCTAAAACAGACTTAAATATCTTTCACTTAACCGTAACAGATTTTTGTCTCTTTCGTCTAGCTGCAAGAAACTATTGTCTCTTATAACCAGCTGTAAGAGACAAATGTCTGTTACAGCTATCCGTAAGGTTTTGAAATCTCTTACGGTTGGCCTTAAGAGACTTTTATCTTTAACATCAATGTATTACAAACTAAAATCTGTTATAACTGTCCTTAAGATATTTTAATCTTATATGGCCAGTCGTTAAAGACCTTTGTCTTTTGTGGCCAGCTCTAAAAGACAAAAATCTCTTACAGACCGCTGTAAGAGACTAAAATATCTTACAATTGTCTGTAAGAGATAAAAATATCTTACAATTGACTATAAGAGACAAAAGTGCCTTATAGCTATCTATATGAAACTAAAATATTATACAGCCAGCCATAAGAGATTTTTGTCTCTTACGGACGGCCGTAAGAGACAAAACTGCCCGGTTTTTGCACGCATTTTTTTGTGAAAGCTGCAATAATATCTAAAATTACAATATCATTCGTTATCCGATAGTTACACTAAATATTGTCAATCTTATTTGTATGGTTTTGAACGTCTATGTTCATCCAATCCAAATAAAATCTGTGTCAAAATATCATTGAGTTTCGATTTATATATAATGGAAAATTATTGTATCCCTTTTATGATTGAAAGTTAATAGTTTTTGCAAATTTCACCACATTAAAATGTTTTAAAGTGACACATATGTATGATTATGTTCACACGCATAATGATTGCATTTATTTTTATTTTCATTTTATTTTATTTTAATTTATTACTATCTTTTTTTTGAATCACAAGAAAAAAAAGGAGAGGAAAAGAAAGAAATAACAGAACTCACAGGGACATAAATTCTCCCTGTGGGTCACCTAGGGTACCCGCGTATAGTGAAGAAGAGAGAAAAAAATAGGACTGTTGGGTTTGCATCATAGGTAATGTAAAAAAATTTCTGTTGGGTTGATGAGATTGAGTTTTAAAATGAGATAGCAAAATTTCACACGATAGTGCAAAGGCACAAAACATAGAATTTGCATACACAAATGTGATTTGTTAAAAATACACATTTTAAGGTTCACTCGAGAAAATACAATTTTTCTTACCCACCTTACACGGGATACAACCCTTGAGGAACATATGCACTTCAAACAAAGTCGAAGTGGATGGCCACTAAACCGGAGCCTACTTCGCAAACCATTTGTTATAAAGTACAACATACTTAGTTTTCACGAAAATAGGTACAGGTTTGAGAGATTCCCTGGGTATTTTCAAAATCTATTTTTTACCCTATTGAGCACAAGATGCATTGCATACACGCAGCTAGATGGCCACTAATCCGGAGCGTAGCCGAAGACAGACGGTAATTTGTATAAAGAACGCATATCTAAAGGACATGGTAGCAGAAACATCAAGTCTAAGGCTTAAGATTTTTTTACTGAGGGTCTAACAAAAACACGGAAACAATATAAGGTCTCCCCTATGACCACCTGTCCAATCCTGCTTGTTCCCAGCCCCTGTCGTACTGCCTCTACTGGTCAGTGCTGGGTCGGTCTGACTGAGCAAACAAAGAGAAACTCACTCAGACTGGAACGCGCCCTACGGTGTAGGGGTTCCCCCAGTTCCTGGCACAGTGCGGGCGGCAGGAGACACTTGTCTTGCAAGTGTCTGGAGAACATCGTTAGTAAATTTGAAAGCGCTGTTCTCAGTTTCCCAACAAGCAGCAGTAGTATATCGAGAAAATAAAATGAGTACAGTCACCCCCCTAGGACCAGCAGGATAAATAACCGAAATTAGGAAAATTTTGAAAAATCTCTTTTAAACTATTTATCCGACTGTTCCCAAACGTATAATATATATATATGAATTTTTTTGCATGGTAATATACCCCATTGTGTAGTCCTCGTATTGAGTCTCACGGTCATACTAAGGCTAGTTGCTAGTCAAACTTTCTAGCTGTCCAGTTTTTTTGAAGATATGTAGTTCTACTACTAGTTCTAGGTACAATTTACTGTGTTTAAGATTTTCCGAATTTCACATCACGATTGCAAAGAAAATAGTCTATTTCATTAAAGTATTTGTGAAAGTACAAATTTTATATTTGATACGACCTTTTAAATTTCCCATATAGGGCTCTATCAGGCCACTTTTCTATTTTGGGTCAAAAATTTGGCACCTTAGATAGGCGTTCATTTTCGTATGTGTGATACTTCTTTTTTTTTTGAAGAGAAATAACTCCAATCAATAAATTCCAACTATATAGTACTTCAATGTTAAAAAGTATACGCTTACTTCGTCCCATCACAAACTATACCGACTTTTGCCCAAACGGATCCCAAAGGCCATTTTCATCCGTCGAGCAACATCCATTTTTTTTGAAAATTTCATCGGTTGATCCTAAAATCATTGAATGAAAACTTAGTGGGTTCCTCGTGACATGTTCGTTGCCTCCCTATCTGATCACATGGAATGAGAAGTATAACACAAAAACGCTAAAAAAATGCCAAAAAGAATCTATCGCATTTATCACCCTTTATACCCACACAAATTTTTATAACAACTTCATATTAGCATATCTGATTTATAGGTATTTACTCCGAAATAAGGATATCCATTAATATCGCGTTACAGGAACTACGGTAATATATTGTCCGGTCGCCTGAGGACAAATGTACCCAACCATGTGAAATGCATTGGAAATTTAGAAGATTTTGCAATAATAACAAAATGAAATACAAAATGCCCCCAAAAGAATAGCCTATACAGATTATGTACAAATTAAATTCATAACACCCAGATTATTTATTGATTATAGCCATATAATAAGAGATATGATGATAGTTATAGTTAAAAAATTTTTTTTTGCTCTAATATTTACAAAGCACGAATAGTATAAAACTTAAGCAAAATAATGAGTGAGAGAGAGACCTGCACATATAGAACGCACATACTACACACGTACATTAACACTTTGTTTCCTTAAGTTTTTTCATAGTTTCAAAATGATCACTTACCTCCTTCAAGCACGAGAGCATGTCTGCCTCAGAATTACTTAATTGCGTCTCGTCATTAAAATTTACTCGTTTTGGGGCAGACACCTTATCTTGATAGGTACTTAGGTCACTTGGGTGGTCAGATTTATCCCCTTTTTGATCCACGATAATAGTAGGTCCATTGGAGACTGACCTGAATAACTGTAAGAATAGCAAACAGAATAATATAATCTCCCCGGCAGCCAAACGAGCAACATATATCCAGCTAGTTGTCTTTTGATTCTCAATTTGGAAAATTTTTTTCTCGACATAGTTTTGTAACGATAAATCCTTTGAAACGAAAGTTTTATTTTTCTCGATAATGTTTTGGCGGAATTTAGTAAAATTCATTAAACTCTCCGTGTCTGATTTTAGATTTTCCTTCAAATATTTTCCGACGGTTACTAAATTTGGTATACTATGATTAAACTGTGACTCAATTTCCACGGATAGCGGGTTAAAATTAATCTGGTCAAAAATATGATTTTCCGAATAACTTTCATTATCGTGGGTTAAAAACCCACAGTCCTTTCTACGAACCGGAAGAGTTATCTCGCCCAAGGTCATACCACATCTACACGGTAGAGGAATAATACACTGTGAGCATGATTTTATTTTCCTTGGAACTTTTCCCTCACAAAATAATCGCCAATCTGAAGGTACCGCTGACATAAACCAGAAGCCACCTGTAAGGTCAAAGGTTTGTATTGGATTCCTATTGTTCGTAATGGCAATATCACAGACTTTTAAAGCGCTTGGATTTTCTAGAAATAACTCCACCTCACAGACCTTACTTGTTTGTGGAACAAGCGGGAACACTGTAGGACATCGCAGAAATTTTGTGCCAATACAGTTGGTGATCTGTTCTCTTTTCAATAACACAAATTGTGAACCAACGTTATTAACGCCTAATACATCATACTTAGGGGTCACCTGTAGGTATGGATCATTCCCCAAATCCAATTGACCATAGGTGAGTCCCCAAAGACTAAATTGCATATTTTCCCTTACAATAGGAACTTTTAAGACCACAATTAGACTATCACTACTAGAGTACAGTGCCTTAACCACAGGCACCATGTAATATTTATTCACATCCCTAGGATCATACATTAATTGGATACCACCCTCAGAAATTTTATCTCTAAGCGAGAGAAGGGACTCTTTTAAGCTAATAGGATGAATAATATTAGGCGAAATGTATCCCTTTTCTAATTCCCTGATAGAATTTAATAAATTGTACATACCCTCAACTTGTTCCATCCACAAAAAGAAACTTGAAAACCACCGAATAAGGTCTACATTAAAACTTAATTCCACATAACCCAACTGTACCATTTGATTCAGAGCTAGACCCAACCTACTAATAGAGCTTCTGAAACGTTCCTGAACTTCCCCTAACTTTATCATTAGATCTGAAATTACATTAATTCGTTTATCTTCATTTTGAAACCCTTTTGCTACTAATTTAGACAACGAAATTAAACGATCATTTACTCTTATAACCTCCGAAGATACACCACTTACTCTATCATTTAAGGAGAACAGGGCTCTTCTAACTTTGCTAGCTTCGGCTCCCGCTCCCAAATTACACCCACCGAATAATGATTCGACCAAACATGCCAACCCGCTTAATATACCCCTTTTATTTCGACGATTAAATTTCGGTTTTGTAAAAAGCTTTACATTTTCACCTAAACCCTCTAATTTATTTTTAGCCTTTTTATAAGTTAAAATAAAAGCCTTATTCATGTCTGCGGACATATCACAAAATTGCCTTAACAAAAATCCAATAGGTTCAGAAGTATTTTGGGTGCCTACATTAAAACACGAAGGGGATAATTCTGGGCTGTGAATACTAAGTTGCATAGGGATTACAATATGATGTTCAATAAAATCCTGGGCGTTGTCTAGGGTTCCCTCCCGCTTAAACACTACCGAAAAATGTTTGTTAAATTTTACAATCGTATCTGGAGGATATATGCTACCTAAGGCATAACCTGGAAGGAAACATATAAAAATATAATAAAGAATAAAATACTTACTGATCGCAGGTCCCTCTCCCCATTCACATACATCTTTACTTTTTGCGTAAGCGCCCTTGCCATTCGGTACCAACCCCTCGTGTTTTTTCATAATCATCACCTTCGGATGTTTCTTCGTTTCATTCAGCGATACGTTCCAAACCTCCAATTGTCTTTGAACGTTGTAAATCTTGTCCAATTAATTCCGTTTCGGCGGCCATCCTCTTTTTCCTTACTATCGACTTCAGTTTTGCCCTCAAGATAATCAATAATCTTTCGCACTTCAACATCGGCTCTTTGTAGATTGCGCAAGTTTCTTGCGGATGGCAACCCACCTCCACTATTGAGTCCATCTTGGTCCTTGTCTACTTCTGAATCTAAAACGTTTATAGCCATAACATTATTTTCTTCATTATACATCCTAGGAAAACACAACTTTTCATCATCCTCGTCCTCTTGATCCGTCTCAGAATATTTCAAAACTGGACTTCGTGAGAGAGCGTCACTGTTTGCATGAAATTTACCAGGTCTATGGTGCACTTCGAAATCGAATTCTGACAAAAGTAGGGACCATCTTAAAAGGCGGCCATTTTGTTCTGAAAAATTCATTAGCCATTTTAAAGCGGAATGATCGGTTATTATTTTAAACTTTTTTCCCAGCAGATAGTGGCGAAAATACTTAACAGCCCAGACGACCGCTAATCCTTCTTTCTCGGTAATGGCGTAATTTTTCTCGGCTGGAGCTAGGGTCCTTGAAGCATAAGCGATCACGTGTTCCATTCCATCGTATTCTTGCGACAGCACTGCACCAAGACCTTCATTACACGCGTCAGTTATCAAAATAAATTGTTTTTGAAAATCAGGGGTTTTTAAAATAGGGTATTCAGTGAGCTGATTTTTTAAATCCTCGAAAGCAACTTGACATTCTGGGGTCCAAACGAAAACAATGCTCTTTTTTAGTAATGTATTTAGGGCAGACGCTCTTGACGCGAAATCCCTAATAAATTTTCGATAATATGACGCCAGACCTAAAAACCCTCTCACTTGCTTTATCGTCTTTGGTACCGGGTACTCTTTAACTGCTTTCACCTTGTCGGGATCGGGTTCGATACCATTTCCAGATACGACATGTCCCAAGAACTTGACTTTAATCCGTCCAAAACTACATTTCTTTGGTTTAAGTTTCACGTTGCCTTCCTGTAACCGTTCGAAAACATCCAATAGATCCTGTATATGCTGTTCAAAAGATGACGAATAAATCAGAATGTCATCAATATATGCTAATACTTTATCTTCCAAACCGGTTAGTAGAAAGTTAATTGCTCTCATAAACGAACTAGGGGCACATTTTAAACCAAAAGGCATCACATTGAATTCAAACAGGCCACTATCGGTTATAAACGCGGTCTTTTCCTTGTCATTCTCCTCGACCTCTATCTGCCAATAGCCAATAGTTAAGTCCAGACTTGAAAAATATTTCGCGCCATTTAATTTGTCCAAACAATCCTCGATTCTCGGAATAGGGAATACGTCAGACTTTGTCACTGCATTTAGTTTTTTAAAATCAACGCATATACGATTACTGCCGTCTTTCTTACGTGAGATAACGAGAGGCGAGGCCCACGGTGATGCCGACGGTCTTATTATTCCGTGCTTTTCCATATCTTCTAACTGCCTTTTAACATCTTCCTTAGCGGCATGAGGGATTCTATAGGGTCTTTGGTATATTGGCGAGCTATCACCGCAGTTTATCGCATGTTTAACAAATTATAGGCGTCTAAGGTCATAATCTGAAAATGAGAAGACACTTCCGCGGGAGTTTAAAAAACGTATCATTATCCTCTTCTGGGCATCTGTTAACTCACATCCCAATAAGGATAAATTAGGAATATTAATCTCATATTCGCATAAGGGGTGGGATACATTTACCATCTTACCGTCACCACTCTCGGGGATTTTAATTGCATATTGTCCAGTGACATTAGCTACCCGTTTATCATCTATACTCCTGGAGCCCCACATCTTTATAACTTGGCCATCTAATACACATTGCCCTTTTGCCACGTTTAAAACACAATTATACTTTATCATGAAATCAATACCTAAAATGACATCATATGGAATGTCCTTACTTAAAAATGCAGAATGAACATACCGGTGTGATCCAATTTGTAATTCTATCTCCAATACCCCCAACAGTTCCAATCCTTGGCCACTCACTGTTTTCGCCATTTTGTTACCAGTATCCGTCGTCCATCTCTCCTGTAAATTATCCAAACGTGCCGCGGTCTGAAACTTTAACAAACAGATATTACATCCAGTATCGCAAAGAATCTCTACTGGTATTTTTCCAAAAAGTTTACCCAAGATCAAGGGGGTACGGTTTAGGTTTATGTTATTAGGATTAAGTTTGCCAGTATAAACACAAAAATTTCAGATGTCGACTTCATATCTATTTTCATAACGACTATTGATACTGTCAGTTTTCTGATCCCGTAATTTTTTTCTTATGTACATCAAAATTTTACCCAGCCAGTTGTTTCCAATATGTTTTTCGAGGTTCCAAATATTTTTATCAGTCACTTTTAGCCCACATCCCCATATTTTATCAAGGCTTGCTTCGGCTAAATATTTGTTCCCCGTACTTAATAGAAAAATTCTTAACCAATTGTTCTGAACAAATTTTTCGGTGTTGGCCTGGAGCATTGTGTTCCATGCCATTCCCGACCTAATCCAAGTGTTTCTATTTCTGTGTACAGAACGACACCGTTTTGTAATTAGTTTTTGTCTCTTAGGACACACTTCAGTATACACAGCATGAGCTGCTTCAAAATCTTGGGCTTCCCAACATTGACAAAATAAGTAATACTGTTCTGAACAATTAAACTCCTTACCGTTGATCTCCAGCTCCACTTGAAAATGATTGGACAATACGTTGTTTCCACCGAAA
>JASANE010025482.1:0-30619 GCA_030248225.1 Trileptium ribeirensis | reverse complement strand
CACAGAAATGTGATGTATAAACCGACACATTTAAGGTTCACCTGAGGAAAATCAATTTTTGATCCTTTTTACATGGGATTACACCCCTGAGGAACATATATACTGAAACAAAGTCGAACTGGATGGCCACTAAACCGGAGCCAGTTCGCAAACCATTTGTTGATAAAGTACACATATTTAAAATAGGTATGTACAGGGTATTATTTTTTACCCTTGAGCACAAGATGCAGTGTATACACGCGGTTAGATGTCCACTAAACCGGACCCTAGCCGAAGACAAACGGTAATATGTATAAAGTACACATATCTAAAGCACATGCAAGCAGAACATCGAGCGTGAGTTTTTTTGAGTGAGTGGCCCAACACGAGCACAAATACAATTTAAGGATGTCCAACAGACCCCGTTGCTCACACCCCGCCTTGGTTGAAACTGCCTACCAGGGATGCCGTCAATAGTGCATCCTCACTGTTGTATGACCTCAGGTACACGGCGGATTTTCATCACCTGGCTAGCGCAGGGGACATGAAAGGTTTTCCGTGAGCAACTTGAGCTTAAAACTGAGCAAGCCCCCTCTCTGTTTATACCAATAAGGACTAGCACACACATCCAATTGGAAACATTAAAGGTTTTTTATGAAACAAAAGTCATGCGATTTATCAAACTTAAAACGAAATTTGAATATTGGATGTGTGGATTAGCTCCTTCCTCTAGGTTCAAAAACCTCTTTTCAAATTTTGGGCAATATTTATTTTTGAAATTTCGCCGTTCTTTAAGCACGTACTCTTTTTACCAAGTATCAGCAAGGTACCAAATTTTTAAGCTATTTTTGCTAAGTTATACTACTTATAAAAAACTGTTTTATCGCGATAGCTTTAGTAAATCTTACTTGTTAACACGTAGCGACTTACGTAAAATTTCTTGTATTAAGCTTTGAGCTATTTTTTTGGAAATACATTGTTTCGTATTTTGACTACAGACCCGCTTTAAAAATTCTACTTAATATCAATTACGATTCCAGTTTTGTTTAAAATTTTGAAAAAAGTTCCCTTTTTCATTTTGTTCGTAACATTACCACCTAATATGGTTCCTCCGATATTCACATATGGCACAAGACCCAATTTCTCAATACTTTTTTTATATAAGTCAACAAGTTTATTGCTTACCTGTGTTGGGCTTACTCCCATATTTCTTTTTGTTCCAACTTCTTTTCATAATCGTCTTTGATCATTGCCATACGTAATGCGCCAAGAGAATATTTTCGTATTATGGACTGGAGACCATAACCACAATTTTTTTGACCCTCTAAAAACCTGGAAACATCAACTGAGAAGCATCGCTACTCCAAACACGATAATATATATATCCCATATTTATCTCTCATGAACATTGCCTATTCGTGGACCTTCGCTGTTGAAGTCATTAGGACATTCGGTACAATGATTTTAAATAGGGCTGTAACCTGTAACGAATGTACATTAGTTCCTAGATTTTTTACTTTTATTACTAAGCCACCTTATAAAAATCGAAAAAACGAGCTGACAAAAAGTGATCAGATAAATCAAGACATACTGTCCAGTACTCCGGCAGGTAAACCCAAAACTTAAGCTGTATTTTAAAAAATATTTCAAGATCAAATCAAAAAATCGTAAGAAGATTTAAACATTATTTTTTTATTTTCCCATTAGGAGCTCCCCGTGTTTACCGTTTTGATAATGACAATGGTTCGCGATACGCCTCTAACATTTGGCTCACAGTAGTTAACTCGAATGTCGCAAATACTACAAAAACTTTCTTCAAAATGTTTTTATTTTTATTACCAAGAGGAAGAAAATTGTTATCTTTTTCAGCTTGGACAAAAATAATTGTATTGCCCTAGTAAAATAGAAATTATAGGGAAACTGCATAACACTGAATTAATCTATTTTTAGCTCCATCTCAAAACTTGTAAGCACTCTATGTCACAGCTTATTTAGGAAAGAACGTCTAAGTAATATCCCCCAGGAAAGGGCTGAGAAAACCGACCAAGCTTGCCTCAATTTTTCTTTTGAAATTTAATAATTGTAGTTCAGCAGTTTTTGAAAAACAGAAGGTTTCAAAATATGTATGGGATCGCGCACGTTTTAAAATTTTCATCCTATTATGGTTCATTTACGTTAATTTGTGTGCAGCATGACTTAGCTTTGTCCCATTGTTGGCGCCTAAAAAATAACTGTCCTGGTAAACGGATAGCTAACTGTACGGACAATTCAACCAGCCTGGGAAGACTATATGGTTTAGCTTACAAGTTATCCGTGACTCTCAGAGTTGTCCTTTATAGTGAGAGACGATTGTGTCACATCTTAACTAGGTATATAATCACCCAATTAAATTTAAATGTCTGTAAATTAACTACTTTGTCTACATATGTTTGATTCAAACCTGAATGAATAGATGTAATTTATAATATAAAAGATAACCGCGCACATCAATATTAGCTATTGCATACATTCAGGAACTATTTTTAGAAATGTTCTATATATTATGTATTGTGTGTTCAACGACTGTGCGCACATCTATATAACATTCATTAGCAATATTGTTCGGGCAGTCTACAAAATAAATTATCTAAACGTGATATTAAATTTTGTTTACCCTTCACGTCCTGTTTACACTTCGAGGATCACTGAGCAATTAATCATAGCCGGTCGAGAGGTATCATGCTGCGAACTCTCGGACGGAAATTCCCATCTACTAATCATTGAGCTACCTCGAAGCTATTGCTCTTATCTTTAAGTCTCTTTGCGACCTGCGAACAACTAGCGTACTGTTGTATAGTATTGGCCGAGTTAAGTCAGTACAACAGATTCAAACGTAATTAGTGGTTGCGAACAACTGCAATACTAACACCCGAGTATTTCAGCTTGCCTTAGATCGTCACGTGCCAATGAACACTGTTTGTTCGAACACTGCTACCCGTAGTCGTTTACAGCTGCAGCTTATGAGTGTACTAAACCAGAAGTGAGAATTTAGCTTCTAGGCTGGACTGAATTCAGTTCACCTGCTCCGATACATGAAGAACTGAGCCAGTGTAAGATCTGTCTGCGAGTACCTAGTGTATTCGGAAAAGCTGAGCTCGGGTTATAAAAGCTGTTTTCCCAAACAGATGCATAGTATAGAGAGTCTGTCTACAATCGAGTCCACACCGGCTTGCCTTATTATTTCCAGAAGCAAATACATAACAACCTTCTTGGTTTGCATTTTAAACATCAACAAAAGCTACAGTACGGTACACTGTAAATCATCCACAGCAACGCTATTGCGAGGTATATATGCTTACGACATACTTATGGGAAGGGCGTTCAAATAAATGATTCTCGCTTAAACACGGAGGTCAAAAACAGTAACATACAACACTTATGATAGTTTTCAGCAGCAAGTTTTACTCTGTACACCGTATTCCACGAAACGGTTACGAACTGTGTTACAAATTGTTTTTAGTTATATATAACTCTCCAGCGCAGCCATTAACACATCATACTACAGCAGCAGGCTATGAAATACACTATGCCCATTTGGTGTTTGAAATATATAACTATAGTTACCGCAATCACTACAGGAATTGTATAAACCGTATAAATTATATTTTCACTGATAGCATCATACAATATGTACGGAATCACTTCTAAGCGCTCTGGACATGGACGCCCGATTTAGCAAAAATATTTATTGATACGTGAGTAAAACGCAAAACAAAATACAGCTCCATAAGACAACATAGAATTGGATTTCATAAATTCAGGTTCTCGATACATCCTTTTCTAATAGATTACATACTAACATTTAATCAAAAACGCAAAAATTAAAAATCAGCATTCATCACGTTACACTGTGAAGCAATAGATACCGAGTACCGCTACTCTACAGTTCCGTTTCGAAAACAAAGCTGTACAAGATTCGTTGACTAAGGGATGAAGATGGTTCCGGCGAGAGGGTGAGACAGGGACGCAAACTAATAGTTTTACAATTTCCATAATTGACGTGATCCTTTGATTACAGCACTAAAATTTTGCGATGAATGCTTTGAAAATTTGAGTCTTAACGGTATTGTACATAGCAACTTGCCTGAATTCCCAATTTTGTTACGTATCCCATATTTATCCATAAATTTCTTTTCGACGAATAAACATAAGTCTAACTCTATAACATTGTTGTTCGTACATGTAAGCTCTTGAATTGCGGGTTGCTGTACTAGAAGGAACATAACGCCATACCATTGACCATTGGGAAAGTTAAGACTTGTACTGCCCTGAATACTATCAAAACGCCTGGAGAACAAACATATACATACGAAAACATAGCATAGTAACATAACCATAATTGTTTGCCCATATATTTTAGAAGACATAAGAACAATGATACTGTGTTTCGTTATACACACAGACACAAAATGTGCTAATTTTACACAATTTCCGAATACGTTCAACTCTATTGAAGTTGAGGCCAAATTTTTACTCCCGGTAAGCCCATTTGCAATTTCTTGCGTCTATATACATGCAACATTTAAGGTTCTTACTACAACAACTCGATGTTCACTTTCAAGATTAATGAAACGTAATTAAATTAAATTACGTAATGAAAAGTAATTAAATATCGAATGCCAACTCGCTCTTTTCAGCAGTAATGTCCACAAGCACCGCACTTTGTTTAATATTATTCACTGACTTGATATGGGTTCCAGCAAGAATTTACCGCATTTGACACCATAGTTTATTCTTGATCAAAACATCGCGTAGGTCGACATCGCTTTGGCCTAAGTGAACGTACTGTAGGCTTGCGCACTAATTTCCCTCGAACACTTTTTGTTATATCTCCAATTTGCCAATCGGGCAGTATATTCCATTCCATGTCCCGATTTTTGCATCTATAAAAACTGTCAGGGAACCGTTTCGGGTCCCCACATTTCGATTCATGCAAGACATATCATTTGTAGAAAAATTATCAGTACAAGTTTGCGTATTCACTGCAGCATCTGGTTTCGTTTCGTACAATTCAGAATTCGGTCTTTTCAAACAAACGACAGGTATATAAGTGCACTCAAAATTTTCATTCGGGCTCAATGGCTCATTGTTTAAACTATTTTACTTGATTCACTACCAATAAATTTTACTTTTTGCGCCAACGGTTCCCTCACAATCGAACCTATAAAATTTTCAATAGACTCTTGCTTACGCGCCTCAACAATAGCCGCTTTAAATGATTCTGGCTTTGCAGTCAATACAAATCGCCGAATTGTTTTATTCAATCCACACAGAAAATTTTTTAAGGCAATTATATCCCTAGTTTCATTAGACAATGTCGGAAAAGCTTTCCTTACCAAGTGAGCAATATCCCTTGCATAAGTGTCAACAGGTTCGTAGATGCTTTGTGACCTCTCTCTCAATTTAGCATCATAACTGTATGTGAGATACTTTGGCACCAAAATTTCAAATAAACATTTTTTCAACGAATCATAATTTTTCTTTGTTTCTACAGAGATGCATTCCCATTTTCGAGTAGCTTCAGTCCTCAAAAAGGCCGGTACTATACGAGCCATCTCATAGTTTGACCACTCATTAGCAAGCGAAATACGTTCAAAAATACCTATCCATTCCTCAAAATCATCTCCAAAGTTTCCGTAATAAGAGGGATATCATCAGTATCAAATATTGTTTGTGGGCTTTGACGCGCCCCAATTAAATCGTGTTGACAAAAGCCCATGTTTTACCACAAATTTAACTTCAAAAAATATTGACCACCTTGGCGTATCTCAAAATTATGATAAAGCAATTATTTTTTAAACACTCAAAATTTTCAACACATTTTAGATTTTAGGATTTTAATAGACTTGTTTTCGATCCAGACTTGCGGCACCAAAATGTAACCTACGTAGTCCTAGGGGTGTTTAGTCCCACCGTAGATTACACAGAAACTACGTTAATTTTCACTCGAAATATTCCAATGAGATTTCCACTTGTGTTTTATTTACTTATTCCTAGTGCCTTAATGTGTCACCATTTATCAACAAATATCGTTATTTCTTTCAGTACAATACAACAAAATACAACCAATACATATAAACGGCTGAACCGTACTCACCTTGACTGCGCAGCTTCTGAGGCCGACTGAGGCCCTGATCTAACTGCGCAACCGCTTGAATAACTTTTCTAAACCCGATTTCTTGGAACTCAAAAGGAACCTAGTTCTCAATTCTCCCTAACTCGTTAAATTTTAATATCATTGTTGCCAACCGGATTGCGAATTCTTAGAATTGTGAAATTCGGTCTCTAACATAGGTTTTAATTTTTGCATTAGAGAAACCCTTTTTATATAATTCTCAGAATTCCAAACTCATAACAATTTTTTTAGATTTTGCAGAAAATTCAGCACAAATACATATACATTTGCGCTAATGTAGCCCTAATACTTAAGGCATCCAATCGCTACACTCAAATCCGATAAGTAAGCAATCTATAGCCCCGGCACACAAATTTTGAAATTTTATGTTATTTTACACTCTCTTAAAGTTATAATTTCTAGAATTTATAAAGTTATTATGACCAGAAACGACCGAAGGGATGAGGTCCGTAACTCCTTAACGGGTCGGTCAATTCACGCCAAATTTGGTATGGATGATCTACAGTGTGCCCTATAGGATTTGGCGTCAAAATCCGCCTACGCCCAGACCATCCCCCTGCCCGGATTTGTATGAATTTCTGCTATGGATACAATATGCTGAGAAGTTTGCTATTTTCAAAACAACAAATCTTTTAAGATTTTTATACACACGGCATAAGATATAATATATACACGTCACACCACTATTATACATATTTTCTATGTCATACTCATACCATTCTTACAACCACAAACAGTAAATAAATTCACACGTGTTTGTATACTATATGCTATGTACTACAATACACACGAATAAACAACACATATTTATAAACGAAACAATGATGCAACTACATCTATGTTCCCACTGTAATACATCGTTACATTACCCCCTCCGCCACACAAAATCTGTCCTCAAATTTCAAATTTATCATAGGGACAAAAAATGTGAGATCAAAAGAGATTTTTATATCTGCGTCATCTATTCTTATAAAGAATATATCAATTTTATATTTATGTATGCAAATCTTCTTGTGACGGACAATAATCGTTACACCCCATGAATCATCACATAGCCCATTGCATTTTCTATATCATACTCAAATTGGAGCCCAATCGGTCAGTCCAATCCAAAGTTATGTCCAAAAAGGTCAAAAAACCAAAATCCATATTTTTTAAAAAATGCGACCACTGAAATTGGGCCCCTCTCCTGAACTATCTTGAAGAGCTAGAGCCCTGAAACCTTTTCCATTGGAAAGAGCAGGAAAAACTGGTCCATGTGGGGTTAGGGCGGGTAACGAACTTAACCGGAGCTTTAGGAAAAAAATTTGCCAAAAAAGCCTCCATACCTCAAAAAATCCAAATAAAAAGAACAATAATTTAGCATCATCAGGAGGTCATACCTGAAAAGGGGCGACCCTGATCTCGAAGAGATCTCTTTTGGGGGTAAGAGATGATTGGGCGTCCAGAGACTATGGGGACTATACTGAAAAGATGGTGGGCCCCTTCTCTGATTTTCCCCTCAGCCCAATCAGGGCCGAATTTCTTCGTCCTAGCCTCTTGCCGATTCATTAAGATAACGCGTATTCATTCTCGACAGCCCAGCTCTAACAGGGAGCTGACAATTGCAGTTTAAGTGGCCATTTGACAAGTTTGCCCGAAGCAATAGCAAATATTTTTATTCAGCAGCTGTTTGTTTGCGACCAGGTTAAAGATTTCAAGTGAAACACTGATCCAGTAGTATCGAATTTTCGATTAAGACCACGAATATATTTGCTGCTGGGGGCTGGCAAGGACGAATAATAACGCCATGAGCGAATAAATTCAAACGAATCGTTTGGTTTTTAGTACAGTCTTATTGCTGTAACTTTATCGCTAATAGAAATGCGCGAATTAGCCATAAAGTTAGTAATATATTTAAGAATAATACTTGTCTATAACAAATAAACAAATAAAATTATCTCAAATGGCTGTTGCAGTTATGATAGTTCAAAGTTCAAACAGTTTTGCTTAGTTTTAGGACACCGAGTATAGGGTCACCTATAGAATCGGATATGACTGTATTGCATCTTTATAGTGTTATTAAGGTGGCTTAAGGCGTATTATAGGCGAACCCGGTTTAAAGAAAAAAGTTTGTCTATCGTCACTTATTTACGGTCTTCGTTAGTTTCTGAGACTGATTATTTTCAGTTTGATTTGTAAGACAAATTTCTGTCAACTCCATGAATTTCTGTTCCTATACGCTCTTGGAATGTTATAAACATAAGTTATAGTGCATAAAATTGCTATAATTGCTTAAATTTTCTACATTAAGATTAAAGTTGAAACGCCAAATATTTAGGAAATCTGAACGCAGGATTAAAGACAAGTTATTGTGGTACCAAATGTCCTCACAAGAAGGTAAATGAAATTCAGGCACTTTCCTATTTTACTGAAAACATTTCCTGATGCTTCGCAATATATAGGGACATAAACACTGTATCAAGTATAAAACGCTAAACTGCGACAATCAAACAAACTTGTTAGACGCGACACGGAATCGGACCGAACCGAGTGATGCTAATCAGAGGTTAGTTCCCATTGCATTGTTCCAAATTCAGCTTCTTGAGGTCCCCTTTAAAGTTCCACATTAGTGATAATTCAGAGACAATCTTTTAGTGACAGTGCCGCTATCATTTTAATCCCAGTTGGATGCTTTTACATTTCTTTACTCAAACAACAAACAAGACGAAAGAAATTTTTTAATAATTATAAGTCCACAAATTTTTAGAATAATTATAATTTGAAGATGAGTTTAAGTTGTAGGCAGCCATAACCTACATCATTTGAATCATACTACGCAAATGAATTTGCATTTATCGTAATCGGCTACACTCATAGTATATTATAGATCTATTCAGAGCCTCCATTTACCTCGAAAAAAGTGGTAAAACCATTGACTATTTTTGGTGCCAAAATTTTGAGCCCTCGCAGGACCAATGACATACCATACGTAAAAATCAGAACAATGACACAATGTGTTTAACGGATTAAATAACCCTATATCCCAATCATTTACACCAAAAAGTGAGAAACTTTGTCAAAGTTCTGCAAATTTAGCTTCTGGCAATATTTTAATTTTTGCTCTGAAATAAATTCAGAACAGCAAAAAATATTAAAATAATTGATGACAATTTCAATTTTGTTGTCTGTCAAGTGTGATAGGTCTAAAATATCGGGGACCGAAGTCAAAAATCTTCATTTCCTGTCAGTTTGGTGATAATTTAGAGGAAATATTTGCAACAGTCCAAACACATATACAGTCTATTAAGCTTTGAAAAATAAATTGCGAAAATTCATCAATCTGGTGAAGTTTGCCAGATACAGACTGGGAAAAGTATTTTTTGCGCTATTTGGCAAATGCCCTTGGCTACTACATTTCTCAAATTTCAAATTCAAATCAATTTCCGTTGACCAGTTAAGAATTATAGTGATTTAAAGTAAAAATAAACTATGTTAAACAAAATTAAATTCCTTTCGGCGTGTAAATGTCATAAAGGTGTACAAATCAACCATTTTTGTGCTTTATGGCCTGTTTGATTTTCAACAGTTAATTTTGAAATATGAAATACTTTTTCCAATCGTGTTTCTGTTGCCATATTTAATAATATATCCCTTTTAATATTGCAATTAGGTTGCATTTCAAGAACAATTGTTTAAAATTATAATATAATTATAATTTAATATTATAATATAATTTATAACTTAATTTCGGAAACAAGAAAGTGTTGGAATTTAACCTAAATATCCTTTTTGGTAAAAATTTTTTTAGCTCTTTCTAAAATCACACTTCTGTCTGTTTCTGCGTTAGATCGGTTTTGTAATATTCAGTTTTAAATTTGTTAACAATAAAAGTTTTAACATCGATTATAAACAAAGCAATTCGTTTCACTCGGGAAAATGAAAAATTATTACATAAACGCTGTGACTTACTAAGAAACCCGTATTAAACAAATTCTTTCACTGGATATGACCATACTAAAATTCATATATAAATCTGGCTTCGAATGTTTACATACATCCGCAAACAAATACTAATCTATCGACAATAGAATTTCTTTTATTCCAAAACTATAGATATTACAGTGCTATCGGCTGGGCTGCAGGTTTATACAGTATTTATTCACCAGGCGATAGTATTAGAAATAAATATTTATCCGATGTGAAAATATTTATAGTTGTTAAAATTATAGGTGTCCACATGTTACAGAAGCAGAGGAGTTTCCAGTAAGGATCGGGTCTACCCTAAACCAAAGGCTGCCGGAAACATTCACCTTTCCTTTCACCGACGGATCTTGAATACCTATGGTTAAAATTTGTTTCAGAAACAATTTGGCGAGTTTACATTACTAGCCTTAAATAATTAACAAGAAATATTATATCCGCATCGATGACCAATCCAAGCTTCGTCGGTCCAGAGATGATTCCGGCGGGGAAGTAGACCCTAAGACGGGAGAGTAAGTCAGGGGTAAACATTTGAAATTCCCAGGTGATCATAATTAATTCTCTAATTTATAAACAAAAATTGACCAACTTTTGTTAATTTGCGCTGGTCATTCTGCGCTAGTTTGGTAAACGAACGGGGTTGTCGAAAGAAAATATGACTTGGGAATTCAACCGTTAGATATGGCACTTGTCAGTTTAGCTCACCATAAACACTTATACTTTACAACGTTAGAGACAACACTTTCCTAACGCGGCGTTTAAAAGGTTCATTACTCGTGGAAGTTTTGGAATTTGTAAAGACGTTGAAACCGTCAGAATCGGTAATTCGGAATTTGCTTCTTTGAAATTCGAAGCCTTCAAGTTAATTTAGGTTTATCTTTTCCGTTGTTGAGCAGACTAGTGACCGTCATGGAATGTGATTGATATTTCAGAAATGAGAGCCAAATTGATTGACAGGCTCAATATCGTTCAACGATTAGCATTTAAACCTTTTATAAACGCGAATGTATTTATCATCATTTAGGCTGATCTTATGTTTTCATGTTTCTGTCGAGTGTGTTTGTAACAGTTGGTGAATATGGAAATGGAATGGCTGTACCTACACATTATGCCGGAAGATATCTTAGCAAAAAGATTTAAAATTCCACAATTCTATAATGGAAAATTGACTGTAGAAATTCGTATTTTCTATTTATATATATTGTATATATCTATTTTTATATTGTTATTATATGTATTTGTTTGGCTTTGTATATGTGATTTGGAGTTAGATTCTAACCTCTTAAAAATTAATTCTATATGTCATACAGTGTCAGTGTGTACAGTGTCATAATTATTTGTGTGGTCTGGTTTGCATACACATTTTAAGTGCGATAGTTCATGCATTCAGTGGCGGATCCAGGGGGGGCGATAGGGGGCGGTCGCCCCCCCCCCCCCAAGAACGGACAAGTGATTTTGAGGCAACTTAAATTAATTAGGCACTGCAGCAACACTTCGCCTTAAAAAACCCCCATAAGTTCGTCGTGAACGTACATTTCAGAACAGATCATCATTTGGTGAAAACCGATCCGCGCTTAAATTCTATAGCTATTATATTATTTCTATAACTATTCGATATAGTACAGCTGCGTTATCTGTGCTTTTGGTTATTTTATAGAAAACTACTTTTTATTGGTTAAAAAATTCTTCTGACTCATTTTTGTTTTTTAGTGTATGCTTTACGTTTGTATAATATGTTCTAATACGTTTGTTTATAGCAACGTCACTGGATAAATGATATATAACACCAACTACAGCATGTTTCTTGTTGAATAGAGGTCGCAGTCAGGTCGGGTGCAGGTCGAGTGGGGTCTAAACTCAGTCCTAAAAAATTTGTCTTCATAGGTAAAAATTCTCACGTTCAACATTCCAAGAACGAATCCTGATCATAAAGGACAGGAAAAATTTTAGATTTGCGCTAAAATTAATAGGTGTATGCCGCCATCTTTACCCAATAATAAAATGACAAAATTATAACATGAAAGTTTCTGTGGTTATCGAGTACCGTAGCACACTCACGGAAACTGTAGCTTTGAAGTCGGTTCTGATCGGTTCGGGCCCGGAAATGCAGAACCAATGCGACCCCTACTTCTGAATATATACTTCGTCTCAACTGTTTCGTGCCGATGTTAGACGCAATAATTTTAGATTTCCAACAGCGTTTTGCGAAGCATACGAGCATAGCTTGTTATCTTCAAAATCTCATTCCATTTCGAGCAAAAAATGCCCGTTGGGAGGATATCTCTCCTGCATATGAAAAATATTCTTCGTTACTGGCTGGTTCTTCAGACGACGTCAAGGCTGAATTTTACGTTTGGCAAAAATACTGCAAAAATCTTACTGATATTTCGGCAATTGAAACGCTAAATATTTGCAACCGCCGTATCTTCCCAAACATTTTTCTACTTATCAGAATCTTTGCAACGCTTCCAATTACTACGTGCGAAGCCGAGCGACTGTTTAGCAAGGTGGAGAGGACACTGACAGCTCTGCGCAGTACGATGTCAGAGGATCGATTGGAAGACTTGATAATAATACAGGCTCATAGAGATGCATTGCCTAATACAGATGAAATTATTGACCTATTCGCTGCTAGCAAAACTAGGAAACTTCCTTTTGTTTTATAAACTAAGTAGATTCATTATGCTATAAGATAATGACCGCCCCCTCCAAGATTATTGGCTGGATCCGCCAGTGCGATGCATTTGTAATGTCTAAATATCAAAACAGTTTTTGTATGAAATTTGATGCAGCGGTTTTCTCTTTTGTCTGAATTTTTAGATTCGTTTGTATAAAAATAGAATTGTATGAAATATACAACATAATGTAAGAATCTTCACATATATTTGTATCAAATAGTATACATGCATTGTATGAATTTTGAAGACTAATGCGCTACCGCGACAACGTAGGCATCGAACAATTCGCGTTGGAGCTATGCTGTTCAAGCTAGAGTAGTGAGACGTCACACCAATGCCCAAATGCATGAACAAGCTGTGTTTTTCATTTAAATCCAGTTTCGCTGTCGCCGGCTAAATTCTGAATTATGCCCGAGGTTTACAAATCTTAAAGTAAATTATCTATAAAACGTGGATATTATTCTACGCGAATGATCATGATTATGCCAATGATCAAGGATTAAGCACAGTTATGTGTTAAATTTACATTGCGAATATACTCTGATTTGCTTTAAGGTCCAACTCACTAATCGAGTCTATTAGATCTCGTTGGATCTATTATTAGGGTACGTTATGGCTAGACAATATTTAAAAGCCAATACCACTACATCCAACAGCACAGCAGCTAGTTATGGAATATGATTATTTAAGACTCATCCGATTTGGCTCATTAATCGAGTCTATTAGATCTCGTTGGATCTATTATTAGGGTGTGTTATGGCTAGACAATATTTAAAAGCCAATACCACGACATCCAACAGCACAGCAGCTAGTTATGGAATATGATTATTTAAGACTCATCCGATTTGGCTCACTAATCGAGTCTATTAGATCTCGTTGGATCTATTATTAGGGTGTGTTATGGCTAGACAATATTTAAAAGCCAATACCACGACATCCAACAGCACAGCAGCTAGTTATGGAATATGATTATTTAAGACTCATCCGATTTGGCTCATTAATCGAGTCTATTAGATCTCGTTGGATCTATTATTAGGGTACGTTATGGCTGGACAATATTTAAAAGCCAATACCACTACATCCAACAGCACAGCAGCTAGTTATGGAATATGATTATTTAAGACTCATCCGATTTGGCTCATTAATCGAGTCTATTAGATCTCGTTGGATCTATTATTAGGGTACGTTATGGCTAGACAATATTTAAAAGCCAATACCACTACATCCAACAGCACAGCAGCTAGTTATGGAATATGATTATTTAAGACTCATCCGATTTGGCTCACTAATCGAGTCTATTAGATCTCGTTGGATCTATTATTAGGGTACGTTATGGCTAGACAATATTTAAAAGCCAATACCACTACATCCAACAGCACAGCAGCTAGTTATGGAATATGATTATTTAAGACTCATCCGATTTGGCTCATTAATCGAGTCTATTAGATCTCGTTGGATCTATTATTAGGGTACGTTATGGCTAGACAATATTTAAAAGCCAATACCACTACATCCAACAGCACAGCAGCTAGTTATGGAATATGATTATTTAAGACTCATCCGATTTGGCTCGTTAATCGAGTCTATTAGATCTTGTTGGATCTATTATTAGGGTACGTTATGGCTAGACAGTATTTAAAAGCCAATACCACTACATCCAACAGCACAGCAGCTAGTTATGGAATATGATTATTTAAGACTCATCCGATTTGGCTCACTAATCGAGTCTATTAGATCTCGTTGGATCTATTATTAGGGTATGTTATGGCTAGACAATATTTAAAAGCCAATACCACTACATCCAACAGCACAGCAGCTAGTTATGGAATATGATTATTTAAGACTCATCCGATTTGGCTCATTAATCGAGTCTATTAGATCTCGTTGGATCTATTATTAGGGTACGTTATGGCTAGACAATATTTAAAAGCCAATACCACTACATCCAACAGCACAGCAGCTAGTTATGGAATATGATTATTTAAGACTCATCCGATTTGGCTCACTAATCGAGTCTATTAGATCTCGTTGGATCTATTATTAGGGTACGTTATGGCTAGACAATATTTAAAAGCCAATACCACTACATCCAACAGCACAGCAGCTAGTTATGGAATATGATTATTTAAGACTCATCCGATTTATCTCACTAATCGAGTCTATTAGATCTCGTTGGATCTATTATTAGGGTACGTTATGGCTAGACAATATTTAAAAGCCAATACCACTACATCCAACAGCACAGCAGCTAGTTATGGAATATGATTATTTAAGACTCATCCGATTTGGCTCACTAATCGAGTCTATTAGATCTCGTTGGATCTATTATTAGGGTACGTTATGGCTAGACAATATTTAAAAGCCAATACCACTACATCCAACAGCACAGCAGCTAGTTATGGAATATGATTATTTAAGACTCATCCGATTTGGCTCATTAATCGAGTCTATTAGATCTCGTTGGATCTATTATTAGGGTACGTTATGGCTAGACAATATTTAAAAGCCAATACCACTACATCCAACAGCACAGCAGCTAGTTATGGAATATGATTATTTAAGACCATCCATTTCTATATTATTTATTTGTATTAATCGAGTCTATTAGATCTCGTTGGATCTATTATTAGGTACGTTATGGCTAGACAATATTAAAAGCCAATACCACTATATCCAACAGCACAGCAGCTAGTTATGGAATATGATTATTTAAGACTCATCCAATTTGGCTCACTAATCGAGTCTATTAGATCTCGTTGGATCTATTATTCAGGGTACGTTATGGCCTAGACAATATTTAAAAGCCAATACCACTACATCCAACAGCACAGCAGCTAGTTATGGAATATGATTATTTAAGACTCATACGATATGGCTCATTAATCGAGTCTATTATCTCGTTGGATCTATTATTAGGGTACGTTATGGCTAGACAATATTTAAAAGCCAATACCACTATATCCAACAGCACAGCAGCTAGTTATGGAATATGATTATTTAAGACTCATCCAATTTGGCTCACTAATCGAGTCTATTAGATCTCGTTGGATCTATTATTAGGGTACGTTATGGCTAGACAATATTTAAAAGCCAATACCACTACATCCAACAGCAGAGCAGCTAGTTATGGAATATGATTATTTAAGACTGATTTGGGTCATACGTTCACATAAGTTATCCGGCACGGCGGAGCATGCTTTCATCAATATACCGCTATCGTTTTCATTAGCCGGGGTTCGTACAGAAATATATAAAAGCAATGTATCTAAAGCAAAATTAAATTAGCGTTTCAGCCTAGCATCTAGTTTAGAAATAGGACAAGTTTTGGCTTCAGAAATCGTCGAGCCATCAAAATTTGCAATCATAGCTAAACACCGATCCACGCCTGGATATATATCGAGTTTATTATCGCTTAATATTTGCAAATATTAACTATTTAAAACTATTATATCAGATAAGGCCGAACTAGCGACAGTAGACGAAAATGAGATAAGATTTATAACTTACCTGAGGTTCGCCAAAAACCATTAGGTTTGACCAGACATATTGTCGCCAATGCGATCATAACAGCGATTGAGCATGCATCAACTGGTTTAGTTTCGAATCTTTTGAAATCCAGTTCATGTCCAAAAAATCAGAGGCAATCTTTAAACATTGATCACATAAATATAACAACTAAAAACGACTAAGCCAAAACGTCTAATAGATCGCGATAGTTTTATGTATTCGTGATTCAATATTGCTCTAATACGACGCGTTTGTTTACCATAATCTGATACAGCAGGTCGAATCTGCTTCTTCGACCCAATGTATTTCTTATTACGTATCTGTATTCACTAAAATCCAAGCCGAATCTGCTTTTTCGCGCCAATGAATTCGTTCATACCTATATCTGTGTTCACTACATTACCATGCCGCATCTGCTTCTTCGCGCCAATGAATTCGTTCATACCTATATTTGTGTTCACTACATTCCCATGCCGCATCTGCTTCTTCGCGCCAATGAATTCGTTCATACCTATATCTGTGTTCACTATATTACCATGCCGCATCTGCTTCTTCGCGCCAATGAATTCGTTCATACCTATATCTGTGTTCACTACATTACCATGCCGCATCTGCTTCTTCGCGCCAATGAATTCGTTCATACCTATATCTGTGTTCACTACATTCCCATGCCGCATCTGCTTCTTCGCGCCAATGAATTCGTTCATACCTATATCTGTGTTCACTACATTACCATGCCGCATCTGCTTCTTCGCGCCAATGAATTCGTTCATACCTATATCTGTGTTCACTACATTCCCATGCCGCATCTGCTTCTTCGCGCCAATGAATTCGTTCATACCTATATCTGTGTTAACTACATTACCATGCCACGTCTGCTTCTTCGCGCCAATGAATTCGTCCATACCTTTATCTGTGTTCACTACATTCCCATGCCGCATCTGCTTTTTCGCCCCAATTGATTCAATCATACCTATATCTGTGTTCACTATATTCCCAATCCGAATCTGCTTCTTGGTCCCAGTGGATTCCTTCTTACCTATATATGTGCGCATTAAAATTCCTAAGCGGAATCAGCTCCTTGCAGATTGTTGGGATGATCAACCATAATGTAGCTTCAAAATTCAAACCATGTGTCCGAAAATATTCGGACAATCGGTGTTGCATTACCGAAACAAAATCGCTGGCGTGGTCAGCACTAGGTCCCGGGCAAGGGGTCTTCAGTAGGCTTGTGTAATGGGCAACCACAATTTAGCTTCAAAATTCGAACCATGTGTATTTGGATAATCCGTGTTTCAGTACCAAAACAAAATCGCTGGCATGGTCAGTACTGGTCCTGGGCAAAGAATCTTCGGTAGATTTGTGTGATGAGCAATCACAATTTCGTTTCAAAAATCGAACCATGTGTCCTTAAATATTTGGACAATCGGTGTTGCATTACCAAAACGAAATCGCTGGCGTGCTCAGTACTAATCCCTGGGCTAAGTATTTTCGGTGGGCAACCACAATTTAGCTTCCAAATCCGAATCGTGTCCGTTAAATTTACTAAGTATCGAAGCAATAACACATTCAAACACGTTAAAATTTCGCGTAGCAATATTTACCCAATCTCACTCAGTAATGACAACGGTTGCGGATCGCTTATGGTAAACCATGTGACTTTTAGTCTGTTTTATCCTCAAAAATAAAAACGTTGTTCAATCGATTGAAGTACAGGTACTTATCGAAATTAAGTCAAAAAATATCGACCACTGTAAATCTGTCCGCCCCAAAGTTTTAGCTCGACACAGATTTTTATTTAAATACTTACTTGCCACCGAAATAAATGTATAATAGCAATCAAACAAACTGATGCTTCAAATCCAGCGTCGCACTGTGTGCTGTTTTTAACTCGGCAAACCCGAACGACCGAAAACAAGACGGCCCAACGTGTTCACATCTAAAATGAACCGAAAAGTACAAAAGGGTAACCTTACCGCCACGAAGTTAATCCAAGCTTGTTGTTGATACGGCAGATTATAACGTGAACGCCGCATAAGGAAATTTGAAATTGAGCTAGCCGAACTTATCGCAGTGCAACGTGACCATAGCTTTGGTCCAACAATGATCGTATATTAACGGTATATTGATAGATGGTACTACACATATCATTCTTGGTTTCTAAGCTGGTCAATATTCTTATAATGCGAAACCAAACTTATCCTACGCCCAATGACTATCCTATTTTTGAAAAAATTGCGTTTTATAGCAAAAATTAGCTATAATTCTGTTTGCCAATATGAAAATTGTATGAGATATTCTTATACGGTGCGTCCATCGCTTTTCTTTATTAGCAAGTCGCATCACCAGAGCAAAATCCAGGGTATCACATGCTATACTGTATAAACGCGGCACAATAACTCACTCATGCAACAACTACTGAACACGATGTAAATTTTAAAATAATTACAAACTAAAATTTTCATCTTTCCGCGACTCGTAGTAGTAAGCGAACGATCAGTGGTCAGTTCGTGGCGAGCATATGTAATAGGGTAATTTTGTAACAATAAAATGAGGGAAAAAGTGAGCCGTCGATTGCTGTTGAGATTCGGTGGTCTGGAACTGACTCATGTAAAAAAATATGCGATGTTCATACAACCCAGCAAAACTGTTCTGACCAAAATAAACATTTTACATTTCTAACAATATATTATCAACAGTAACCGTGCAATTCAAAACACATTGTCAGTTCGTTCAACAATTTCTTCTCTAATGGACATTCAAGCAGCACTAAGGATCACGATGGATCGTCAGGTTTACGTTCTTCGTTCGGCTTCGTTGTTGAGTCATTGGCATCAGCAGATGATGCTGGATTTGGATTTGTGGAAGTCGAACTATTAAAAGCTCCTGAACCCGCGGAATTACTCGTTGGCGGGGCTTGTGAGGATCCACCACCACCAGCGCTACCAGACGAAGGCCCGCGCTGATCCTGAAACGCTGTCCTTAATTGCTCGACCAATTCTGGATTTTGGACTTGCATTTGGGATGCCAAATGTTGGCCGGCTTGCATTAAACCTGCAAACAAAAAATAGCGGTTAACTCAAATCAAAAATAAACACCCCTGACGGGAACAATAAGCTCCGACAAATTTTTCGATACCCGATGAGACAACTAAACACATTCTTTCTGTCTAAAACGGTACACCGAAACAAATCTTACGGATGCATCGTTTAGGATATATGCACAAAAAATATTGCTTGGCGATACTTCAATATTTCTCGCCCAGCGTATACTGTCGTTTGTATAAACCACAAAAATGCGTCGGGTTCTCGCTACTTGGATGGTGGGTGGCATCCTCCCACACAACGGCCTAACCACCGTGCTCAAACCGCCTGGCCCATTTGGACGCCACCCGCCATGGAGCCTTGCGTTGCCCCGTTTAATTTTGAGGTTATATATCTGGAGCTTCTTTAAACGACAGTGTAACTGTTCATTTAACACTCTGTTTTTGAGACTAAGCCGATCTAAAGCTTACATTATAATGAAGAAACGAACAATGTTATTGTTCCAACATTTCGTGCCGTTAAAAGCCAGCTTGCCATATATATATATCAATAAAATTTGCATCAGAATAGCAAAATTTGTAGTACGTTTACATTTTTCATTTCCCCCCCCCCGAAGTGGCCTCGAACACGACTCCCAGGGAGTTTTCCCGGGGTCCGGGACCCCCAGAAAAAAACGGCCTAGCGAGAACTCAGAGAGTGATTGTGCGACATATTTCCTGGCGAAAGTCAAATGGATTTATTTGCTCTCATATGGCATCCCAAAGAGAATATTGCAGTAGCTTTTAATAACAAATGCCGTTTTGAACGCCACAGTAAAATGCTCGGAATTGAACTTCGGATCATTAATTTGTCCCTAAATGATCAGTTGTAAAGCGATTCTATAGCAGGTGCATTCTAGATTTTAAAAACGGTAAACCAACAAAATGTACGGCACATTACTGACAGTTCTTTATTGTTCGCTCAAAATACGTTTCAATTTTCTCAGATCTTAAAAATGGAGCATCCGGCTCAATCTCGAGAAGCTAGATTCAACCTGCTGATCAAGATAAGATGCCTGGGAGCGCCGACGAGACTGTCGAACACATATTCAATGACCGTCCGGAACTAACAATGCATGGGAACCAGCTTCTAGATCAAGGAACCCCGATAAAGTCTTTATTGAGAATTTATGCACATAAATTCCTATCGCCAGCTGGGGTTATTCCCAGCCGCCTATGACCTCCATAGTCACGGCGCCAGTAGCGGAGAAGAAGATCCAGATAAGGCAGGTTCAAACGTCAATATCGAGGATCGGGATCAAACCTGAGGATCGAAAGTCTAAATTGTTTTAGTATCAGGAGGTAATTCACAAATTACCATCGAAATGTGATGCGCACGATCGTAAAATTATTTCGGCTCCAGAGCATATCTTACAAAAATTATAGAATCGGACCTTTACTATACTTATCGCAATAACTTCCATGAAAAGATATCCCAAAAACTATCCCAAAAGGTGATTCTGTTCGTAGGCAAGCAACTAAAACTATCCCTGGTTTGTCTCAGACAAGCGGTTTACAAAACGTACCAGCCAGGCCTTGCGGAGCATTCGGGTCAGCGGCACCGCCTCCTTGACCACCAGCACCGCCTGATGCACTTTGCATTAGCGAAGCCATAAAATCTTGCACGCCGGGATTTGACATCATTTGAGTCGCCATGTTCATTAACGCCGGATTATTGAGAAGTGCGCTCATGTCCGGGATACCACCTGGGAATATGATATTTTATATAAAATTTAAATATTCTATTAATTACACTAAACATAAAATTTAATTTTACGTTACTATTTCTTGGCTAACAAACCATATTATTAGGTTAAATATTTTATTTCGACAGATTTTGTCAAAATGGTGGTTTACAAAAAATTTACGACAAAATCATTCTGGGTCCAGCTTGGGTCTGATTAGAAAATTTAGAGCCTGGACCCAAAATACCTAGGGCAGATAAGTATATAAATTCTACAGTACTCGCTAGAAATTCATTCGATGTTCTTCGGATGTTCGATTGAAAACATTTGAACCTTTTCAATGTGTTCGACAACTGTTGGATCTTTGAAACGCGGCAGTCATTTCAGGAGAGTACCATTTGCGGGGTTACAATAAAAGCGCTTGTCAATAACTTAGGTAAGATAACACAGAAGAAGTATAAGTCAATTAAAGGCATAAGGAATGCAATTCATAATTTAAGTATCGAAGAAAAATGAATGAATTTAGTAATGCTTGTATCGCTGTTTTAACTTTACTGTTTGCTAAAAATGGCTTACAAGTTTTGCGAACATAGTAAAGGTGTCTCTAGGGACTCATGGTCATACCCCTCTCAGATAATGTTTATTTCATTATCATGAAGACTTGACACTCCACCCAGCACTCCTTCGTCGAAGGGGTGTAAAATTTTTTAGAAAATTGATACAAACGATGAGGAACGATTTCGCAGCACTTGACCCAAATTTGTGGAAAATTGATGAAAATTTTAGCGAAATCGGGAAAAACTATGATTCCCCAGTACATTTCAGAAATCTAGCCCTGGAGCCTCCGTGAGAAGACTGATATTGGTCACTAACACAACTAACACAAGTAATTATATATGGGCTGCCTTTAAGAAGGCAGTATTAACAGGAAAAAAGTGTTATAACTGAACACTGTACCATAATTTTTGCAGCTTGACAATTTGATTCATTCAAGCATAAACGTTCCTTGCTGGGTTGTAACAACAGCCCCTACAGAGACGTCTGGTCAGCAACTCTAGTTTTACTGAAAAACCTTAGGAAATTTTTCAAGCAGCCAATACATGAATTAACTATATATTTCTAAACAAATGTATGAAAATCGTCACTACAGCTTAATGAAACGGCATAAGCTGTACTGAACACTATACTGGTGGGCGATAACCACTTTCCGAAGCCGCTAGTGTTTGCCGCGACCCGCCTGTCCCTACTGCTAGCCCAAAATCCCTCAAATGATCAACCCAATTCAAAAAGATTTTCCGCGACCCGCCTGTCCCTACTGCTAGCCCAAAATCCCTCAAATGATCAACCCAATTCAAAAAGATTTTCCGCGACCCGCCTGTCCCTACTGCTAGCCCAAAATCCCTCAAATGATCAACCCAATTCAAAAAGATTTTCCGCGACCCGCCTGTCCCTACTGCTAGCCCAAAATCCCTCAAATGATCAACCCAATTCAAAAAGATTTTCCGCGACCCGCCTGTCCCTACTGCTAGCCCAAAATCCCTCAAATGATCAACCCAATTCAAAAAGATTTTCCGCGACCCGCCTGTCCCTACTGCTAGCCCAAAATCCCGCAAATGATCAACCCAATTCAAAAAGATTTTCCGCGACCCGCCTGTCCCTACTGCTAGCCCAAAATCCCTCAAATGATCAACCCAATTCAAAAAGATTTTCCGCGACCCGCCTGTCCCTACTGCTAGCCCAAAACCCCTCAAATGATCAACCCAATTCAAAAAGATTTTCCGCGACCCGCCTGTCCCTACTGCTAGCCCAAAATCCCTCAAATGATCAACCCAATTCAAAATTTTTAATGTCCCTAAATTTTCGGCATAAAAAAGATTTTAAACTTGATGACGACAATTTTCAATGCGAAAACCGAAAATACCCCATGTAATAACCGTAAAAGTACATGATAATATTAACTTATTGATTTTAACACAGATAGAAAACAATAAATTTTGTGAGCTGTATTTTTTAATTAGAAGTAAAAGATATGAAAAAAATAATATGTTTTGTAAGCGGTCAAAATTTTTGTCATAAAGGGACCGAACACCAGTAATGTCTGATCAATGATTATTGAACTTTAAATATTGCGACAAATCAATTTCTATTAACAAGTGCTTAAATTTTGATATATTTTTCCTAACACTACACTGTTGTCATTTCGCCATACACTGAAAAAAATGTTTCATAACATTTGTGCGGGATTTGATTTTCACAAATATTTTCATAACCACTTTTTACTAAGGTATCGCTGAACTGTTTCAAAGTCCAATTGTAAACTAGGGGACCAAATGTTACTGCCATTATTCCGTCGCACATAACTTTTAAGTGCATACAATAATGCTAGTCTGTAAGAAAACATCGAAATAACATATTGATAATTTTGTAACATTTTTGGTAACATCATTACAATTAATGTAATTTTGGTTTAAGTTTAGAATCTATTAAAGCCCTAAATCCTTATGCGTGAGTCCACTTTAGGCGCGTACACTTGGGTTGTTCTTTTGTCAAGTCAGTTCACGGTAGAAAAGCGATGAACGCGAACAAATCACGATTTTGCTTTATGTACACGTACAGGACGTGATATACAGCAACACGTAGACGCTGCTCGCGATCACTATTTTGCTATCTAGAATAGCATTTTGCTGACCGCGTACACGTGAAAACGCGATTAGCAATACACAAATAGACCGCGAACAAAGCTGTCAGATTTAGAATGTCATTTGATGAACGCGGACAAACCTGCGAAATGGACAATTGTGCGCGAACGCTTTCAGATTACAGCGCTTGTTAACATATTTAAATGAGCTCCGGTTATTAGTCGAGTATACAATTCTGCGCTCATAACGTTAGAAATTTATAATGTAAAAAACTTAAACTGTTTACCTGGTCCCATAGACATTCCCGGAAAGCCTGCCGGAAATCCTCCGGCTGGATTGCTCCCTGCGTCGCCGGACGTAGTGGTTTCGGCAAGTTTTGCCCGTGATACGGCAAGGTTATTCTGATAGCTTTGATTCGACGGATCCAAGTCAAGCGCGCGTTGGTAGCAATCGACAGCTTTGGCATGGTTACCTACAAAACAATGAATATCCATACATCTGCCGATAAGAATATTTAATAAACACTATTATAATCTGCTGACTGACGGAGCTTGGCACAAAATTTGAGTTTACGCCTAAATAAATGAACTAATTCTAAACGACTTTTGGCAATTTCAAGTATAACTAAGCCTTTCGGACCTAAGACATTCGGCAAAGACTGACCGAAACAAGTTTGACTGTTTTTGTTGAGAAAAGATTTATTCAGCACATAACAAAGAATATAATATAGCACTAAGTTGATGAATAACTATTTTTATTCTGCTGTAGCAATTTAGTTCCAAATAACACTTTGGCAATTAAAAAATCCAATTCTGCTTCTTCTGTTAAACAAAACTAAAATTATTTGCTGTTCACGAATTTGACTAAATAATTCGTGGCGAATGTAGGAACACGAAAAGCCCATGGACGTCGTTGGCAAATCACTAAACATCCATACTTCGACTCATAGTCATTAGACAGTGTAATACTGTTGCAAATCCCGAGTCCAAAAATGTAAACAATTAATCGCGGGAGGCCGCTAACAAAGCGACTATTTGCGAGCAACCGACCCTCTACCATAATCTGATTTCCTGTTTGAATTCAGAGCGTAGTGAGTGGAACGAGCGGAGCCAAGAATTCTCACTGGCCAGATTGGCAAATTTCGACGATGTCAATTTCTGGGTTATTTTGGGGATGAGACGCAAAACTCAAACTGCTGTTGGGCATAACTTGTACAACAACCCATTCAAAAGATTAAAATCTCTATTTTTTAGTTTTTAATTATTTAGGTTTTTAGTTAGATGCTAAAATGAATTTTAACTCCTTCGGGCCGTAACACTTGGCTATATGGGCTCGGGTCGGGTCAAAATGGAGCCCGAAAAACACACGTTACTTATTGTATCTCGACAACTGGTGAACATATGTTAGCCAAATTAGGCTGGTTTTGGAGGTCAAATACTCTTTAAGACTGTGTATCATACTTTGCTACATCCCACTTTTAGGATGCCGGCTCTGGATCAAAAGGGCTTAAAATATGCCCATGAGACCCAAAATACACGTAAACGGCAACATCTCCACATCCGCTAGAGCTATATAGATATTGTTGATCCCATTTTGTACAGAAATCCACCCTCCATATAGCGGCACATAGTGCGCTACTATTATAGATATTTACGCAGAAGGCTCGGGTGAAAATGGGGCTTTTAATGAGGTCATCTGTCCCAATATACATATACACGAAAACAATATCTCCGAAACCGCTCGACCTACATGGGTGTAACTGTTTTAATCTCGTAGAGGTCTTCATCTTTTAATTAGTTGCACATCGTCAGTCATTAAATATACCAATAGCGGGTACAACTCCCAACTACTAAAGTAGCATGCTGATATTCGGCGCATTTTGTTCGCTAATGTTCAATATAAATGTGCATGTCTCGCTAAATTACACATCCAACACTCAAAATTCGCCATCTTGGCGATAAGACAAGCTACTAGTTGTACCTTGTGATGAATGCACAAGTCCCTTCCGCGCGTACGCCTTCGAATGTCGCGGATCTAGACCAAGCGCCCGCTCGCAATCGGACAGTGCCTCCGAGTAGCGTTCGAGCTTCGTATAGGCAGCAGCGCGATTGCAATGATAGATCGGCGACGCTCGAATACGCAACGCAGCTGTGTAGTGCTCGAGCGCGTCCGAGTGTCGGCCATCCTTCATCGCATCGTTGCCGCGTGTTTTGAACTCTTCAGCACGTGCTTCATCTTCGGGCGATACATTTTCGCTAACCGATCCAGTGCCGCCAGCGGTTTCCGCCTCCCATTTCTGAACCAGCTCCAGCAGTGGTGGAAGTGGGCCGGCCGAACTACTCGACGAACCAATTGCTGATTCAAGGCATTGTAGTGCCACCTCGACGCTCTGAATGTGAAATTGGATTAATTACCTATATATAAATATATGTATTTCTGACTGGAAACAACGCCACATTGCAAAAACAATATAATTTCCAGCGATTAAATTATTTGACAAGCATGTTAGGCATAAAAGATATTTGTCTTTAGAGCAACTACAACGCCATTAGATAGATAGATAGATGATATTAGGGTGAAGACAAATTAGTTGTGTGCAGGCAAGTACATGACCGTTACACGGTCCCGTTCTAATCATATATACTAGTAACTCTATCGAGATTGCATAGCGTAACGAATCATACAAAACTAACACCGGCAATAAGTTTCCTATGCCCGAAAACAGCTAAGTACAAGCTATCAGTCGTACCCATGGAACCATAGGTCGCAGGGCAAAACGAACACCGGCAATGAGTTTCCCATACCCGAAAACCCAAGTGAAGCTTTTCAGCAGCCCAAGACGTCAGAACAAATTTTCAAATTTTGGGTCGAGCAATCACGAGTGTGCCACATACCGCAAATCCCGTAACTCCACAACCGGAGCCTTAATCGAAAATCAAAAACGGAAGCGTCGTAATTTATTTTACTGTGAAATAAAACCAACCAGAAAAAAATTGAAAGTTTAGATAAGAACTAGTTGGTAGTGCAACTACATTTGTGAGCGGAGCTTGGGCTGTGGCATTACGAATGTACTCAATTTTATGTTCTTCAAATTACTACATTGCATAGGGCATAGGGCTTTGTCATTGGTAAAAATATCATATTTGAATACTTCGCCCCAAAAAACCCTATAATGTTTTGATCGAAACGATTCTATTTCAATAAATAACACAAATATTGCAAAATTCTCTATTTTAGCTGCATAAGCTTAACTAATTAGCTAATTAATAATTAACCACTCAAATTTTTTTAATTCCAAATATCAGGTGCACACTCTGACATGATAGGCTTTCAAATAAAAAAAGTTTTTAAAATCGCTTCAGTGGTTCTTGAGATCCGTCGGACCGAACGAACGAACGAACGGACAGACATCGACTTTTTTGGTCACAGACAGAAAATAAAAACGCTTTGCTCGGCTTCGCCTCGCTCCGCTCAATAATCCTGCTTCCGTGAAGGGTACTAAAATGGGGTAAAAAATTCTCATTTTGACTTCTGACTCTGAACCATGGAGGCCATACCATAGTACCTATGGAACCATGGGTCGCAGATTAAAACAAACACTGGTAATGAGTTTCCCATGCCCAAAAAGCCTAAAGTGAAACTTTTCAGCGTCCCATGACGTCAGAACAAATTTTCGAATTTTGGGTCGAGGAACCACGAAGGTGTCATACCTCAAATCGAAAAACAAAAAAGAAGCATTAGCATTTATAATTTTACAATGAAATAAAACCAACCAGAAAAAAATTGAAGTTAAGACAAAAATAATCTTGCTTCCGTGAAGCGTACTAAAATGGGGTAAAACATTGTCATTTTAACCTCTGACTCCGAACCATGAGGGCGCCATACCCTCGTACCAGGGAATAACCGGAACCGGAACCGTCCATTTAAACCGGATCCGGAACCTGGTCTTCGAAATTTATATAATATACTAAAACAGATGATTCAAGAAATATGAAGGTATAGTGGATTTAAAATCCATTAAAAATAACTTTTACATTAAACTTAATGTATTGCGATGGTATTATTGCTTTTCTGAAACTTTAAAGAGACTGAGGAAGCTAATGTTTATTTAACGTTCAAATATGTCGGTTTTTGGACATTCAGAGCAAAAAATGTCTTCAACTATACATCATTGCGTATACTGCGTCAAATTGAATGTGCTTAGAAAGCTTGGAGCGTATAATACACACTTTCGCTCTGTCTCCAGTCGCCTTCCTTTACTACACATACGTTTGTTACATGTTCTTCTGTAGGAAACTTAAAACTATTGCTTTATATGATTCTAAGAGAAAATAATAGATAGAAGGTAATTTTCTCATCAGTGGTCAGAGATACTATTTAGGCTAGCGTTGCACAAACAGTGCCCGTCAGTTAGATCATAATGATGATAACTTTCTAATCAGAATGCTATAAATGAGACACACTGTGATGCTGCTCGCACAGTTTCAATAAATACAGTTCATTGCCAAGAAAGGAGTTTCTAGCTGCGTTGCAGATAACGTTAGTTTACTTCAAGTCAGACTGATTTACCAAGTTTACAAGCGCACTGGCGGGTGCTTGACGCAATTTATGTTAGCTAAGCATACCCCTAAGTACTTCTGCGTAAGCCATACTCTGTTACCGAGTTGGACCGGTTTAATTCAAACGTATCCCACAGACTTCTGGATGTGTAAAATAGCTGCTACAAGCATCGACCTGGCTTTGTTAACAAACTCCTGCAGATTATTATGAAAAATTCCTGCTCAAATTATGTGCCCTACTTACGTTTCACACGGCAAATTGGTTAGTTAATCTTTTCTTTTGCTTGGTTGTATTGGAGCTTGATCATTGTATAATATATATTACATATGTTTGGATTACGGGATAAAGCAAAAAACGTGGAAAATTTCAAACAAAATTTTTAAACCGGAATTCCGGTTCCGGTATGGGTTTTGCCCTTTGCCGGAACCACAACCGGAACACGATTTTCGCCGGAACCGGAATTCCGGTTACTCCCTGCTTCGTACCTATGGAACCATAGGTCGCAGATTAAAACAAACACCGGCAATGAGTTTCCCACGCCCTAAAGTTAGTGAAACTTCTCAGCCGCACAGGACTTCAGAACAAATTTTCGAATTTTAGGTCGAGGAACCACGAAGGTGCCATACCTCAAACCCTATAACTCCAGAACCGGACCCTTATTCGAAAAACAAAAAAACATCGGCATTTATCATTTTACTATGAAATAAAACCAACCATAAAAAATTTGAAGGTTAAGATAAAATAATCTTACTTCCGCGAAGGGTACCTACTGAGATGGGGTAAAAAATTCTCATTTTGACTTCTGACTCCGAACATTGAGAACACCATACCCCCGTAGCTATGGAACCATGGGTCGAAGATTAAAACAAACACTGGTAATGAGTTTCCCATGCCGGAAAACCCGAAAGGGAAACTTTTCAGCGTCCCAGGACGTCATAAAAAATTTTCGAATTTTGGGTCGAGGAACCACGAAGGTGCCATACGTCAAACCCTATAACTCCAGAACGGAGCCTTAATCGAAAAACAAAAAAGAAGCAACGGCATTGATTATTTCACGATGAAATAAAACCAACCACAAAAAATTCGAAAGTTAAAATAAAATGATATGGTCAAACTATCAGCGCCGCCACGCCTAGCGGCCTGCCGCATACTCAACGTCGAAGTTTCGCGCAGCAATAGTTTCAGCTCCCTTGCAAGGAATAACCTGCCATCACGTCTGCGTATTACAAATGCAAAGTATAAATCTCGACTGAAATCCTTCCCATTTCCTGGAATGAACAATACAATATATTAACCTGCGATGTATTACAGCTTGTTGTTCGCTTATGCGCCTTTGTAACTTTTGCAATGAAATTAGAGCATTATAAGTCCGTTCTTCTTATTATTATAAAAAATAACCTCGATTCCGTGAAGGGGGTAAAAACCCTCATTTTGACCTTTGATAGCGGAACCAGACCCCAAATAAAAAACACTCGGGGATGTACGCGGTAAATCGACTATGCTTGTTCGAATGAGCTAAAGATCATAAAAATCGGTTAAGTCGTTCCCGAATTATGGATGATCACATGCAAGACGAAATTTAAAAAATTTCACCCCTACAAGACATAATCTCCACTACGTTACACTGCGCTATGATTAAGATAATCCTATTGACTTATGACGATATATTTATATATATACAACGATGAGCTTATTGACGCATGGCTTATTGACTTATGACAATATATTGCGATGACCTTATTGACTCTCCGGGACCTTGCAGAAGAACAGGAAGTTAAAAATGTTTATTGATCATCAAAGATGGAGTTATTGGGTTATTTCGTAACCCAAGGCAACAAATATACTTTCCACTATATGCCTGTGTAAACTGTGTCAACGCATAGAGCGTAAACTAAATAATTTCACACTTCAAATGGCTCTTCATGGGAGGAGTCTGTGTGTCCATTTTTGATCAAATCCTTCTGAAAGGAATTTAAACCTACAAATGTTAATGGACCCAAACTGAAAAAATTTCAGAATTTAGTGGATCCCGATACTATTGTAGCAGCGGAAATACAAAGCTAAGTGCGCAACTACAATCTATTACGCGTAGAATAAAAAAAGTAAAATGCATCGATTCGGTATATATATAGCTATGCGTAAAAACAAACGGTGAAAAATATTTTTGGGCAATTGTACCCTACTTGACAAATCCCACTGGGTTTTAATTATTGACGAATCCCGCTTATTCCAATTTCAGTTATTGAGGAATTCCACTGGGTTTCAATTAATGAGCAATCCAACTGGATTTCAATTATTGAGGAATCCCGCGGGGTTGCAATTATTGAGGAATCCCGCTGGGTTTCAATTAC